>UESW01004662.1:530868-607510 GCA_900491605.1 Calamus simplicifolius | reverse complement strand
TATATATATATACATATATACATATATATATACATATATATATATATATATATATAGGATATGAAACATGAGTTCAAGCTGTGTTTCCCTATAAAGAAAAGTTAAAGATGTTGACTTAAAAAGATAGCAGGTTACTTCTACTGCTAATGAACTGGCAACTGCCCCTGCTTCTTGGAGCTTTTCAATAGCAACAAACTAGATAGAGAACATATTTCATAAATTTACAAAAAATGGAAAGTAACACTAGAATTAGAATAATGGATCAGGCATAAATTTGTCTCAAATTTTACTTATTGTTCTTGAAGTTTACCACATGAAGCCTCAAAAAAGTTATCTGAATTCAAACATTTTTTACTTGTAGATTTTAAGATTTGATCGGGAACAAAAAAATAAAAATGGAGGACAAGACTAGCATTGGTGTCTTACTTTTGCAGCTCCTGCAGTATCATCGACAGCTTCTCTTACAACTCCCAACTTTGTCGGTGTGTGTTCAAACTGTGCAAGAGCCTGTGTTCTCAACTGAGTTAGCAGTAGGTCACAAAATAAATAATTTTTTCAAACTAAAATAAATTTGACCAAGGTAATGTTTACTTGAGGATGGTTGAGAACTCTTTAAATCTTCCTTTTTCACACCAAGGTTGGCTAGCAAGAAATGCCGAACTGCATATTTTACTTCCCCAACAATATGCAATTTATGACGAAGTAAAAGATCGTAGTTGCGATGGATGCTACCACCTAATGAATTTTCAATGGGTAAAACTGCCCGGTCAAGAAGCCAACGTTCAACAGCCTGCAAGATGACAAAAATAATATCAAAGGACAATTTTGAAACCTCACAGACTGGCTTGACCTTGTTAGCGAATGATAAGTTCCTGCTAGACAGCATGGCTTGGGAGTTCCATCATCAGTGCCAACATATCAGAAGAGTGGACAGGATGATGGGATGTGCAACAAGAATCCATGGAGAACTTAGTAATACAGAGGCCTATATTTTGTCAAGCAATCCAATGAAAGAATATAAAATCCTAGAGGACATGGACTGAAGTCGTGCAAACATTTGAGAGAACTTACAAGTTACATTGATAATTATGCTTTAATACTTAAAAAGCATGACTTCGACAAAGAGTTCACACCAAATAAACCTTTGATATTTAAAATAAGGCAAGATGACTACGGGTTTGCGGTCATGGCTTCCCTTGCCTGCAAGTTATAAGAAACAGAAAGTTTTGTGCACCTTTGCAGTAGCAAATTGGCTCTTAAGAATCATTGTCAAATAGGAAGGACACTTCCTACGGTTTAAAGCCTCTGTCCATATAAAAACCAAGCTATGAATACATCTCTGTCTGCATGTTCATCAAGGAATGCTACGACCTCACATGCTTTGCTCTTAGATAGTTTTTAAAGAAGCGCAACATGCATAGAACAGAGGATATCACATAGGAAAAGGTGGGTTTCTCCTGCTGGGTTAAAAAAAAAAAAAAAACTGCTTCCAACTGTACGATTTCTCTGCATAGTAGAAAACCCTAGGTGACCAATACGTAACAGTAGCATGATTTTCCTTTCAGTCCTGATACCATCATCCCATAACTTGGTTCCTCTAATGCTTAATGATTTAGATCATACAGATATCTCAACATCGCCAAAATGATAACAAAAAAAATAAAAATTTAACACAAATAGTATCTAAAAAAAAAAGGCAAATATCAAACTCACATCGAAAGCAATTTCAATTGTTCGCATGGAACAGCTTCGCAATTCGGGTATGCCTTTGCCGCCACAGCTTCACTGTACGCACCCAGAAGGCCCTAAAAATCACAGCAAATCCATTGTCCAAATCACACAAACAGACACCCCTCCAAAAAGACGGCGACAAATAGATAAATTTTAGGAAATCAATAACCCAATACCAACCCATACAAAGAAGAAGAGGAAAACGAAATTTCAGGCAATCAATAACCCAATACCAACCTCATACGAAGAAAATGAGGAAAATGAAATAAAGCAAGAATAAAGCAAAAGGACATGAGCAAGAACTCGGAACTTGGTAAATGATGAGGGATAAAATTATCATTGCATTAATGCTCGTACACATTGACAATTGGGTCGAGTCCAATCCCAATATCCTGTCGGCCAGCTGTCACATCCGCAAGGCGGCGAAGCCGAATCGCCTTTAACAAGTCAGTCGCCTCGACGGACCAAACCATCCTATACCTTGGTAAACCGAACCATCCTATACCTCGGCAACCTGAGCCATCCTCATACCTCGGCAACCTGAGTCATCCTCATACCTTGGCGAACCGAGCCACCCTCATACTTCGGCAACCTGAGCCGTCCTCATACCTCGGCAAACCATGCCTCAGAAAGCCAAATTATCCCTCACCTCGGCCGGACCAAGGCACTCGAACACCTCTGCGGAATCCAGTGCGGGAGAGTTCAAATTCACAATAACTGAATAAGATTTCAAATGGGGAATCATGTCAGAAGTGGCCTAGGATTTACATGATCGTTCAATCTCAAGGCATCAACCAACTCTCCTAGCCGTCGATCCCCCAACTAATTCTCCTGGCCGTCGATCCTCTAACTGACAAGATACGGATCCTGCTGGCCTCGTAACAAACTTGATTCGAATCCGTTTTGAATTTCAATAGCTTTCAGACCCCTATAACGCGTCCAAGAATTAGGTGATCACATATAAATATCACAGCCCCAAATCTCTCAGGTATGCATGCATTCACTAGCTCTCACACTGAAAAACTCCATTAAAGCTCCATCGGAGCTCAGAGCTCTCGAGAGAACACCCATCTAGGGGAACTCTTCTGAGAGTCTTCTCCTCATATCTGCTTTGTGAATCTCTACTGACTTGGGCATTGGAGGGTCCTCCGCAGATGGAAACCTCCGAAACACCCTCTGCATACGGACTGTCTTGCAGGTTCCACCCCGGGCAAGGAGACCAATGTCCGGACCCGGAGCCAGGGCGCATCCGAGTCGGAGAATGGATTTTTGCAGCAACAGATTGGCGCTATAGGAAGGGCCTCAAGTCCCATAAACTTGTAATCCAGAAGATAAACTCAAAAACAAAAGAAGCATCGTCTAATGGCCAATCGAAAGAGAGCCACATATGAGGCTCAAGATCAGGCCGCCTCTCAGAGGCCTGATCCAATTAGCGGTGTAGCGCCTCCGCCGCCACCGCTAGCTGAACTCCTTCGCCGCCGGCAACGGTGGTAACGTTGGACCAGTTTGCCACTCTGGTCCAGCAGGTCCAGACATTGACCCAACTAGTTCAGGGACTCCAAGGGGTTTCCTACCCGACCGTTCCTGCTCCACAGCTTCATGAAGAAGCTACTGTCCCTGTTGCACTAACGATCTCTTCTTCCAATCCGTCTGAAGCAGTGGATTATCATCACTGGCCCGCGAAGGCAAAGCCAGTGCCGCAGTGAGCTAGAGGGAAGAGCCCATTCAGATCTCGACGGGCCCGCTCCCTTTCCTCGGTGTCTTCCTAGGACTCGACACCGCTGCCATCTTTCCATTGCCCAATCCCTCCTACCACTTTGGATGAAGGGATCAAGCAACAGATGCAGGAAATGCATCGAGAATGGTGTTAGGAGTAAGACGCCATCAGACAAGCCCCTCCATCCCAACCAAAAGCGGAGCAAGACATTCCCTTCTCTGAAAGGATCATGAGGAAAGTGATTCTCCCTTATGTCAAGCTCCCCACCATCGAGCCATACCATGGATCCACTGATCCCGACGACCACTTAAGCAGCTTCAGATCCATCATGATGTTCCAGGAGCATCGGATGCGATCTTGTGCCGAGCCTTTCCCTCAACTCTAAGGGGATCTGCCCGAACCAGGTTTAATAGCTTGAAACCAGATTCTGTTGATTATTTCGACAAGCTGAGCTATTTGCTCATCAGCCAATTCGTCAGCAGTCGTTGCCAGCGATGAGATCTGATTCCCTCTCTAAGGTCAAGCAGAGAGAGGGAAAATCATTGAAGAATTACCTTGATCGTTTCAATACGGCCTTCCTATAGGTCGATCACCTCAACCATGAGGTAGCCATGTCTGCCTTGGTTGAAGCAGTGTCGAAAGAAGGGGATTTCCATCTACTTGGCTTTGGAGGTTAACTACCCGAAGAGCCTTTCAGACATGATGTCCTGGCGAATAAGTATGCCAGGGTTGAAGAATAGAGAAGGTCAGCTCGAGCCAAGTAGCTGAAGAAGGAGGCAAAGGGCTCGGACAAGCATTGAGCCTACCGCCATACAAGCCCGCCTCGCGCTAGAGAGCTCCTCCACCACCACCTCGAGACCAAACCCGGAGTCCAGCTCGAAGCACTACTAGAAAAGTGTGATTTATCGAGGGATTTTACCGAGGAAAAAAATCCCTCGCAATTCCAAGGGATTTTTCGAAAAAAAATATAAACTATAAAAGTTTTCGATAAAAAATATTTTCTCACAAAATCCATCGCAAAATTTATTTTTTGAGGGATTTTCGAGGGATATTTGTAACATAAATGGGTTCTTTGTAAAAAAATTTCGATAAAAAAATCCCTTGGAAAAACACTTGAAAATTAATTTTGTGAGGGATTTTCTAAGGGATTATTTTTTTATTAACAAGATATTAATAAAATTTTTGATGAAAAAAATCCCTCAAGAAATCCCTCGCAAAATTAATTTCCGAGGGATTTTTTGAGTGAATTTTTGATAATTTTGCGAGGGATTTTTGAGGGATATTTCTATAATAAATGGCTTATTTGTAAAAAAATTGATAAAAATAATCCCTCAAAAAATACCTAGCAAATTTAATTTCTGAGGGATTTTTCAAGGGATTTTTTTTTTCATTAACGAGTTATTAATAAAACTTTTGATGAAAAAAATCCCTTGAAAAATCACTTGAAAATTAAATTTGCGAGGGATTTTTTGAGGGAATTTTTGATGATTTTGTGAGGGATTTTTCAAGGATATTTCTATAATAAATGGATTATTTGTAAAAAAATGATAAAAATAATCCCTCAGAAAATCCCTTGCAAATTTAATTTTGCAAGGGATTTTTTGAGGGATTTTTTTGAGTTATTAATAAAATTTTTGATAAAAAAAATCCATGAGAAAATCCCTCGGAAATTAAATTGTGAGGGATTTTTTTAGGGATTTTTCTTTCATTGACGAGATATTAATAAAATTTTGATGAAAAAAATCCCTTGAAAAAACCCTCGCAAATTTAATTCCTGAGGACTTTTTCGAGGGAATTATTGATGATTTCGCAAGGAATTTTCCAAGAAATATTTCTATAATAAAGGCTTATTTGTTAAAAAATTGATAAAAATAATCCCTTGGAAAATCCCTTGAAAATTAAATTTGCGAGCGATTTTTTGAGAGATTTTTCCTTCATTAACGGAATATTAATAAAATTTTTGATAAAAAATCCCTCAAAAAATCCCTCAAAATTTAATTTCCAACGGCTTTTTTAGGGAATTTTTTATGATTTTGCGAGATTTTCGAGGGATATTTCTATAATAAATGGCTTATTTGTAAAAAAATGATAAAAATAATCCCTCGGAACATCCGTTGGAAATTAAATTTGCGAGGGATTTTTGAGGGATATTTTTTCATTAACAAGTTATTAATAAAATTTTTGATGAAAAATCCATCAAAAAATCCCTCGCAAATTTAATTTCCGAGGGCTTTTTCAAGGGAATTTTTGATGATTTTGCGAGGGATTTTTTGAGAGATATTTCTATAATAAATGGCTTATTTGTAAAAAATTGATAAAAATAATCCCTCGAAAAATCCCTCGGAAATTAAATTTGCGAGGGATTTTTCGAGGGATTTTTTTCATTAACAAGTTATTAATAAAATTTTTGATGAAAAAAATCCCTCAAAAAATCCCTCACAAATTTAATTTCTGAGGGCTTTTCTGAAAGGAATTTTTGAGGGATATTTCTATAATAAATGGCTTATTTGTAAAAAAAAATTGATAAAAATAATCCCTGAAAATCCCTCGAAAATTAAATTTGCGAGGATTTTCTGAGGAATTTTTTTCATTAATGATTATTAATAAAATTTTTGAATTTTTTAAGAGAATTTTTGATGATTTTGTGAGGGATTTTTTGAGGGATATTTCTATAATAAATGGATTATTTGTAAAAAAATTGATAAAAATAATCCCTCTAAAAATCATTTGGAAATTAAATTTAGAGGGATTTTTTGAGGGATTTTTTTTCATTAACGAGTTATTAATAAAATTTTGATGAAAAAATCCCTTGAAAAATCCCTGAAAAATTTAATTTCTGAGGGATTTTTTGAGGAAATTTTTGATGCTTTTGCGATGGATTTTTTGAGATATATTTCTATAATAAATGGCTTATTGTAAAAAAAATTGATAAAAATAATCCCTTGAAAAATCCTTCAGAAATTAAATTTGCGATGGATTTTTCGAGGGATTTTTTTTCATTAATGAGTTATTAATAAAATTTTTGATGAAACAAATCCCTGAAAATCCTCAAAATTTAATTTTTGAGGGATTTTCCGAGGGAATTTTTGATGATTTTGCGAGGGATTTTTTAGGGATATTTCTATAATAAATGGCTTATTTGTAAAAAAATTGATAAAAATAATCCCTCGAAAAATCCCTCGGAAATTAATTTTGCGAGGGATTTTCCGAGGGATTTTTTTTCATTAATGAGTTATTAATAAAATTTTTGATGAAAAAAATCCCTCAGAAAATCCCTCGCAAATTAATTTTCGAGGGATTTTTAAGGGAATTTTGATGATTTTGCGAGGGATTTTTTGAGGGATATTTCTATAATAAATGGTTTATTTGTAAAAAATAAAAATAATCCTCAGAAATTAAATTTGCGAGGGATTTTCCAAGGAATTTTTTTATTAATAAAATTTTTGATGAAAAAAATCCCTCGCAAATTTAATTTTTGAGGGAATTTTTGATGATTTTTGAGGAATTTTGCGAGGGATATTTCTATAATAAATGGCTTATATGTATTACTAAATGGCTTTCATTTAAGATATTAATAAAATTTTTTATGAAAAAAATCCCTCGAAAAATCCCTCACAAATTTACGAATTTTTAATGATTTTGCGAGAATTTTTGAGGGTTATTTCTATAATAAATGGCTTATTTGTAAAAAAAAATGAAAAATAATCCCTTGGAAAATTCTTCAAAATTAATTTTGCGAGGGATTTTCCGAGGGATTTTTCTTCATCAAAAAATTTTATTAATAACTCATTAATGAAAAATAAATTCCTGCAAAATCTCTACAAAATTAATTTCCGAGGGATTGTTCAAGGGATTATTTTTATCAACTTTTTTTACAAATTAACCATTTTTTATAGAAATATGCCTCGAAATTCCCTTGCAAAATCATCAAAAATTTCCTCGCAAAATCCCTCAGAAATTAATTTTACAAGGGATTTTTTGAGGGATTTTTTTCATCAAAAAATTTTATTAATAACTCATTAATGAAAAATAAATCCCTCGAAAAATCCCTCGCAAAATTAATTTCTGAGGTATTTTTTGGGAGATTTTTTATCAATTTTTTTTGCAAATAAGCCATTTATTATAGTAATATCTCTCAAAAAATCCCTCGCAAAATCATCAAAAAATCCTCAGAAATTAATTTTGCGAGGAATTTCTGAGGGATATTTTTCATCAAAAAAATTTACTAAGGACTCATTAATTAAAAACAAATCCCTCAAATATTCCTGGCAAAATTAATTTCTGAGGGATTTTTTGAGGGATTTTTTTTATAAACCCTATTAAGTTGTTTCATGAACTGTCAACTCAGTTTGCTAGGTTGTGGCAAATAACAAAGGTTGTATAGTATTTAAGATTATAGGATAACAACTCAAAATTCCCATCTTTTGCTTCATGTTAAAGATGGTGGCGATTAAAGATGATGGCATTATAAAGTTTAAGGTTTTATGTAATATAGGATAAAAGGTTTGATCTCATTACATAAATTAGGTAAAGGACAACAGGCTATATAAAAAAGAAAAATTATGTGGTAGTTAAAGAGTGACCAAATAGGCAATCAATTGTTTGGGTTAGATCAACCTTATTTAAGCATGATGACCCAACTTGACCTATTAATAAGTCAAGATTGTTAGACCTAAATTTGACTAACAACCACCCACTGACCTTTGTAATGCTAAATAAATTTAGTTTTGGGGTTTATATTAAATGGGTAGTATTTTTTTTTATATTTAGCTTTTGGATCATTTGTTATATAACTCATCTCTCCTTTGGATCAATGGTCTAGTTGCTCATTCATTACATGGTTTTCTTTTATACATACATATACATACATATATATTATATATACACACACACATACATACATATACATGTGTGTATATATATATATACACGTACGTGTGTGTGTGTATATATATATATAGTGTTGATGGTTATCTCCAAAATTTAAATTTCATCGATCATGTCATCAAGCCTTCTTAGTCTTCACTAATTCATGTAAAATCACACTTAACAAGAAGCCTAGATGTGAAGAACTTATTTTTTGTAGTTACTTTACTAATATATTCAGCATGTACAAGCACATGATTCATCTTAGATTAGATAAATTAATGGTTATGAACTCATCAATCAGTAAAATAATGTCCATGATCTTATTTGATTTAGATTTTTTTCTCATTTATGTAAAATGGTAAATGAGATACTACTTTTTTTTCAACGATCCAACTAAAATAGCATAAAAAATAGTGACTTTATATATTAATAAATTATTTAAATAATTTATGAAGGGATTTAAATGGTTAATAAAATCTTGATGGTTCTTCCAACTAATATTTCCTTTAAAAAAATATCTCCCATTAAATACATTTTCAATTGATAATATATATATTGAACCACTAAATCAAATTCTAATGGTTAAAGATCTTAGGACAAATCCAAATTTCAAAGCTTCTGCCACTTGCTCACCAGTTTCTTCGCTCTCACACTTGGACCTAGGGTTGCAAATGTGCAGGGCGAGATCGGGTTATGCTTGATTCTGATTCCAACCCGACCTGGTTCCTTGGTCAGGTCTTGATATTGAACCCAAACCTAATATAATAAAAATTGGATTAAATCTATAATCAAATTTCTTGACCCAATGGGCCATTTAGGTCAGGTCAGGTCCATGTATAACCCAGTCCCAATCCATACTTGATCTTATTTGATTTAGATTTTTTTCTCATTTATGTAGTATGATAAATGAGATACTGCATTTTTTTCAACGATCCAACTAAAATAGCATAAAAAATAGTGACTTTATATATTAATAATTATTTAAATAATTTATAAAAAAATTTAAATGATTAATAAAATTTTTTAACTAATATTTTTTAAAATATTTTTAATAAAATATTTTAAATAATATACATATAAATATAAAATTTTGAATTGTTAAAACCATAGACGCCAAAATTTTTCGCCGCTCACTCATAAATTTCTTTCTTCCTTTTTTTCGGCGTCCTTCACTTCCCCCACCCCACCGGTTTTATTCCAAATATCTCTCTCTCTCCCCCCCCCCCTCTTCCCCAACCCCTCGCATGTTCTCTCTCCTCTCCTCTTATCTTCTCCCCTTCGAGAATCAAGAAGAGAGAGCCGAGAGAGAGAGAGAGAGAGAGAGGGGGGGGGGGGGGGGAGGGGAGAAGAGATGAAGGAGGCGGTGGCGGAGGAGGGCCGAGATTGGTTGGAGCTAACGCCGGTGTGCTGCGCGTGGCTGGATGCCGCCCGCGACCCCTCTTCCTCTCTCTCTGTTTCCTCCCCTGCCCTCCCCTTTCCCAATCTCTCTCTTCCTCCCCAGTCCGTTCCCCAGAAACCCTAGCAATCTCTAGCGATCTCTCGTTTCTTTGTTGTCTTCGATGTATTTGAGCATGGAATTTTGGGGGATGGACGGTCTGGGCTAGGGCGAGACACGGTGGTCGGGGGGCTTTGACACGGGGGCAGGGTGTCCCCAGGGTTCATCACCTTCTCCACCATCCGGCTCCCAAGTGAGGTGCAGAAAATAAGTGTTTGTTTTTGTAAACTGTAAAGATTATATTTTCTCTAGTGTTTGATGGATAGCAATAAATTGTCAGCAATTTCTTTTGCTATTTTGACACCCATTATTTTGCCCCTATTATATGATTTCCTTATTTTTTGGTTTGCTTCCAATTTTGAGAAAATTTAACTATATGCCATTGTTGAGTTCTATTTTAACTATGAAATATTACCTTTCATTCTTGGAGAAAGTTTCAGTTTCTTTAGACTGAACTGGCATGAATAAATTAAATATTGGGATGGTATTTTTTTTCTCATGTTTTTGCTGCAAGTGTTCTTTATCTAAGAATCTTGTGGATACAATGATTTGTGTAACTTGTTGTTACAAGTTACTGAGAAATGTGTTTCATTTTTTTATTAAAATTTGGGATTCAAACTGAATTGTGTTAAGGATTGAGCTCATAAAAAATTGTTTCATTAGGAGGTCTGTTTTAGAATTTAGGCATTCCATTGTCTTGATTCAAGCACTACTCCTTGAAAAAGGAAAAGCTCTAATTGAATTAGTTACTATGGAACTTCAACACAGATTGCATATATTAAGGACTTTAAAAACATTGGGACTACAGAATTATTAGGACATTAACCTGCCCCGACAATTCATTAGTGGCAAATTTATCCCTATAGTACTTGCTGTCGCTTATTACTGACTTGAACAAACACCTGTTTCTAGAACACCTTGCTTTGATTCCATTACGTAGCATGAGGTAACGTTTTCAGGGGTTTTAAACTGGCTCTGATTTTAGCTTTTACCCACCGCATATGCAGATGAAACCTTGTTATCAGACCACAAAGTCTCTTGGTTTTAGATAATGTAACCTCGCATGAGCCCAGCATACGGCCCCACCCAAAAACCATCCAAATCAGAAAGTTTGATATGATTCAGACTGGTTTAGAGCTATATCGAATTGGCAAGTAAAAACAAACTATCTTCTGCTGGCTCAGGCCAATCGATCCTAAAGAACTGCTTGTACTTTTACATCTTTGGATGCATATGTCTCCAACAACACTTGGACATGTGAGGTGTATGCCAACGTCCAAGTGATGAAAGAAATCCAACATGGGAACCCTTAGGAATTCAATTTGGTGGCATTGGCTTCTTGTACCTTTTTGTAGATTTCTATAGATATCTGTGTAATGGATAATTAGCTAAACGAATTGATCCACAATTTGTAAAACTAACATGAATGTAATTAGATTTGATAGCTTTTTGTACAATTGTCAAAAGTAGGCATCTAATAGTAATGGCATACTGACTTGATAATTTGAGGTGTTGGGAGGTGTCTTTGTCCCAAGTGCTGGGAGGTGCTGGCATTCTTTTAAGTCAATTGTTATGTGACCCCCAACAACAACGGAGGCACCAAAAATCAAGATCAGAGCAAAATGAATTAGAAATGGTGGACCAGAGTAGCATGATACTTCGAAGAAACAAACCATAATGACTGCATCCATATGTCCCGCAGAAGCTTCTGAGTCAATAGTTATGCCGCATGTAATGGTTAAAGCATGGAAGGTGCTGTAAAACAAATGCTACATGCTAAAGCTTGTCTTGTTTCAAAGGGAACATTTCTAGCATGAAAAGGATTGGATACCTCTTTACAAATGTAGAGAGCTATTCATACATATAAGGCAATGTGGTATTTAAAGAATGGTACACCCTTAGGTATATTTGCTTTCACATTTGTAAAAATCTTTATATACTGTGACAATAAAAGGTTCAGAAGACTATGATAAAGCACACACAAGGGAGGCACAAGAGGGTAAGTAGGTAGGTGGGGATGTACGATACAAGTTTTTCTACAAGAATTCTGAGAATTTAACTGTGTTAAAATTTTACCTTGCGTAAATACATAGAAAAGATGCTTGTTATTGTGTTCTAGATCCTGGAGCCTGTTAAGATGTCATAATGAAATGCCTTGGAAAAGTGATATTCTAATGTAAAAAATGTCATAATCAAGTTGTCCATGTTAAAAATTAATATAATAACAAATTGTTTATAGTTTATCCTACGTGAAGTTTGAATTATGATTGCTTATTTAGGTATGATATCCTACGTGAAGTTTGAATTATGAATTATGATAATGCCATACTATGGTATGATATCTTTTTCTAATTTGGTAATATCTTTTTTTTTACATATATGCTGTTCTTATTTCATATATTTTCTTAAAAAAATTGATAATGTTATTTATATTATGAAATTCAGACACAGAAGTTGAACCGAGCACCTACATTAGATATTAGATGAGCTCTTCAGACACACCCATCAAAAGAAAAAGGATTGCAATCAGTAGGTAAATAAAAAGGCAGAGACATCATATGTAAGTATTTAAAAAACTCTACTTTAATTCATGTTGCTGGTTATTTTCATAATGTTAATTAACAATTTTGAATTTTATTGTTTTTTTATCTCTTGTTATAAGTTTTCTTTCATGTTTGTTTATCATTGGTCCGCTGAATTCAACGAATTCAATTGCTTTCATTTCGTTGTAGTTCATGGTTATATCTATGTTTGTATTTTTTCCTTTTTGTAAGGTTATATTTCTCAAAATTCTTCTTTTGATGCATCCCCATAATGTGGCTATTATTCTTTCTTCTTCCAAATTTTCAATGTTGTTTGTGAATCTAAATCTCATTAGTCTTTCTTGCATGGGTCCACTCTTTTTAGTTGCCTTGGGTAGTCTGTTTGCTATCATGATAATGGGTACATTTGTTTTCTAATCTACACTCCTGACCATCTAATACTCTTAGTAAGGTATTTGCATATGCAGATCCTCCTTCTGTTGTTGCTATTACTCTGAAATCACCATCTTCTGGTTTGTTAAATTCATCGAAAACCCAAATATCGTAGTAGTTGTCTGCATCTGAGAAGTCATTTCCTCTTGCACTTATGAAGTATATTCTTAGTACTTTTGCTAGAAAATGTATGATAAGTGTTTTTGTGTATTTGGTTCACCGTATAGGAACAATTGCTTTATTTTTATGGGTCTTTCAAAGGATAATTGACAGGCAACCCAATCAATAAATGGATATTTTTCCAAAATTTGTTCTGGATAGTATTCTTGGGGCCAATTTTTATTATTTAGGTATTCTACCAATTTTTCTCCTAAAGTGTAGTTTCTACTTTGAATAACCTTTAAATCCTCATGAATTTTTTCATGTTGTTGTATGCTTTTAACAGTTTATTTCTTAGTATGGGCTCTTGGTATACTTGGTACCAATCATCACAATTATTAATTTTATTAATAATGACATCTGGTGATGCTATATCATTCTTTTTATGTTTCTTTGCCTTTTCTCCTATTTCTAATACTTGTTCTAGTGAGTATTGTCCCCATACTAAAGGGTTTTTGCCTTCTTTGGTAATATATGCTATTGTGTTAGCAATTCCTTTGTTGAATGTGACTTTACATTGCATCCCTTCAAATTCCTAAAAGGCCTTTCTTATTTTTTTTGTTGCTGTGTTTTTTGAGGAGTCTTGATTTTTAATGGCCACATGATAGTGATGTCCTTCTCCATTCTTATGTTTTTTAGTTGCTACTATAATTGCTGAACATTTAAAAATACTTTTTAACCTTTGAACTACATCTTGAGGTGAGACATTTCTTTTTTCTGCGTGGGTGAGTGTTATGGTTGTATGCTTAACTAATTATATCTAATATCTTTTATAGACAAATTTTATACAAAAATGGCAAGAGATGGAATCAAGTCAAAGCTCAACTGGAGAGGATGGTACGGAATCATCACAGCAGCAGCCTCAGCCCTCCATGATGCATATATGGAAAGAGATAGTTTAGGTAAATAAGGGATGAATTTATGGACTTGGATCCCAGGCTAGCTTGCTGACAGGCTCATCTTCTAGCTGCACATCCTCACGAGTTCCTGAGGAGTGGATTCAGGAGCGGAAGAGGATTTATAATATATTTGAAACTGTTTCTACCCAAAATGACAAGTTAGCTGTCCGAAATGAGGGGTTGGCTATTCGAAATGAGGAGTTAGCTAATCAGCATCTCAAAACAATAAGCTATATGCTTGGATTTTCCGCACCGAGGAGTTTATGCATCTTATGATGGAAAAGATGTAGCTTGATTCATCTACAGTTTCAGCGCCATATCCAGCATTTACCTCTGCAAATAATGATAATTGTGATGTTGATGATGATGATGATGATCATGAGGAGGAGGATTCATAATTTTTTGTGATACTTTTTTTGTTATGAAACTTTGGATATGATGACACTTGTATAACTTTTTTAAACTTGTTTTTTATGAACTTGGATATGATGAACTTACTATAAACTTTTTTGAGCTTGTTATGAGTTTGTTATGAACCCTTGGATACGATGAAACTTGTCGATATATATATATATATATATATATATAATCATGTGTATTTTAAAAAAAAGGCCATTTTGTGAGGGATTATTTTCTTCGATATTTATTTAGCAAAGGATAATTTTCTCAAAAATAAAAAAAAAAGCTATTTAAAAAATTTAAAATATCCCTCAAAATTTTTTTCTCAAAATCCCTCGAAAAATCCATTGGAAAATCCTTCGAAAAAATCCCTCAAAAATCCCTCGCAAAATCCCTCGCAAAATCCCTTGGAAAATCCCATGAAAAATTTTCCCTGAAAAATCCCTCAGTAAATTGCCCTCAAAAATTTTTCTCGATAAATTGCCCTCAAAATATCTCTCCAAAATTCCTTCAAAAAATTACCCTCGGAAGATCCCTCGGTATATTACCCTCGGAAACTCCCTCGGAAAACCCCTAGGATATTTTCCCTCGGCAAATCCCTCAGTAAATTTCCCTTGGAAAATCCCTCGGAAAATTCCTCGAAACTTATCCCTCGAAATCCCTCAGAATTTTTTCCTAGGAAAATCCATCGAAAAAGTTCCCTTGGAAAAATTTCTCTTGAAAAATTTCCCTCAAAAATCCCTCAGAAAATCCCATGGAAAAGTTCCCTCGAAAAATCCCTTGGAAAATTTCCCTCGGAAAATTCATCAAAAATTTCCAAGGGATAAATTTCATCGGAAAATCCCTCGGAAATAAATTCCCTCGGAAAAATTCCTTGAAAAAATTTTTTGAGGAGGGTTTTTCCGATGACCATATATCCGTCAAAAATCCATTGGAAATATAAATTTCCAATGGATTTTTTTCTTTTTTCCTCACAAAATCCCTCGCAAATGACCATTTTTCTAGTAGTGAAGGTTCAACCACTACACTCCTCTCACCGCACCAAGAGCGCAAATCCTGATGGAGATCGAGCGTCAGATTCCTCGGCCTCCTCCTCTTCGAGGTAATGCAACTCGGAGGGACATAGCCAAGTACTGTCGCTTCCATCAGGATCATGGGCATGACACCGAGGACTATTGGCAGCTCCATAATGAGATTGAGTAGTTGATCCGACGGGACAGACTGGACCGATTCAGAGGGCCCCCTGAGCCAAACAATGAGGGGGATCGTCAGCCTGAGCCTTGCCAGCTCCCACCATCGAACCCTCTGGTTGTCGGCAATGTTAATGTGATAGCAGCGGTCAGCTCCCCATCATCTTGGCCAGGTGAGGAAAAAAACCTGCCAAAGAAGGAATAGGTTGATGAGCTCATTTTTTTGATAAAGATCTTTGGGAGGTACAGTACCCCCATGATGATGCTCTGGTTGTATCCCTAAACATGAACAATTATAATGTACACCATATTTTAATTGATAGTGGAAGCTCTGTTAATGTTTTGTATTTTGATGCCTTTGAGAGATTGAAATTTTGGGTAGAAAGCCTTTGGGCCGTGGAGTCCACCTTAGTAGGTTTCATAGGTGACTCCATAATCCCCGAAGGGGTTATCACTCTGACAGTCCGAGCCGGCACTTGGTCCCGTGTAGCTACTGTGCTTATGGATTTTCTTGTAACCAAGCTTCGGTCCCTTTATAATACCATCCTTGGCAGGCCGGGATAGATATCTCTCAAAACCATCGTGTCTGTCCCACATCTTGCCATGAAGTTCTCCACCGAATGGGGAGTGGCACTACAGCAAAAGAAGGATTTCCTGACCCTTTTTTGCCGACGCTAGGGGGGAGCGTCGTGAGATCCCGCAAACTGCCGACGCTTATAAATAGCATCGTCAGCCTGCCGACGCTTATAAGCGTCAGCAACTAACGACGCTTATTAGCGTCGGCATATTTACAGCGCGTTGGCACATAACGACGCTTAAAAGCGTCGGGATATACCGATATATAACCCATGCCCTAGCTCCCTTTCTCCCCCGCATGTTGTGCGATCGGTGCCCTAGCTCCTGCCCTTCTCTCCACCGCCCTCTTCTTCGAATCGCCCTTCTCGCATCGCTCAAGCCCTCAAGGTACGGCATTTAAGTTACGGCACTATCAAGTTCGTAGGTTATGACGAGGATTAGGATTCCGCTTTTTTAGGTTTTCAGGTCTGATGTTGTTTTGTTTCTTGAATGTGATCACGGTTGCTTGATTCGATGCGTTGCAGAGTCCAATCTCTAGACATTTCCACCTTCTGACGGCCAGGGCAAAATCTCCACTGTCTTCCGCCCCCCTTCCGATGCCGACGGTATCAGAAATCAGCTTTCTTCCTTTTGGTTTCTTCATTCTATATATGTTTCTTCTTTGATCCGTGTTTCGCTTTTCTTTAGTGTTTCTAAATGGATCTATGATCCGGATTGGGATTTTTTATAGATACATTCTCGAAGCCGGCTCGGGGGGCAGCCGATGAGTCGCAACCGACTGGGTGGATGCACAAATTCACGGTGGGAGCCTACAAGCCCTTCTTCGATGTCGACACGTCGGATGTTTTGGAGAGGATCGGAGACTCCATCTTCCCCTTCAAAGGGAGTTTCACCGAGAGGACGGCAGACAATCCAGACTTGTATGTTCCTCATCTCATTGCAGTTAAATATAGGATCATGAGAAAAATTAAATTAAATTAAAACTGTGTCATGGTGAGTCATGCTAATTAAATTATAAGGTCTAATGTTTGTTCTTACTGTTGAGTGCCCTCCCTTGCTTGTTTCAGATGTAGCAATGGATTCGCTTCGTTTTGAGACTAAAGCATCTAGAATCCAAGGTAATTGGAAATTAATTGATGCATTTATTGCAGATATAGCTAATGTATCTCAATCGATCCGGCGTGGGTTCAAGACCAATGTGTTTGTTTTGAACGTGGCGATTTGGATGTACGGGAGTTGGGGGCTGGTGGATGGTGCAAGGAGGGTGTTTGATGGAAGTGCTGAGCGGGACTTGGTCTCCTGGAATTCGTTGATCTCCGCTGCCACCACCTGATGCCATGGCTGCCGCTCCTGCATCTTTCTGCTCTTCGAGTTCCACCCCCGCTGCTGGCGATCTGCAGCCAAAGTCAAGTTCGAGCATCTCCCTCGAAAGATCAATCCGGAGGCATCGTCAGCAGTGTAGTACCACCGGGCTCGGCAACGAAGGCAGCTGTCGGAGGCTCGCATCATCTTCGCGCCGACAGAATTGTTTGATGAAATGCGGGATAAGGATGTATTTTTATTTTGACGCCGTGTACACTGTCAATCCGCTGTAAATTTATTTATTTAAAAAAAATATATATTGCCGATGCTTTAAAGCGTCAGAAAATTTATTATTTTTTTAAAAACAAAATTGCCAACGCTTTAAAGCGTCGGCAAGATCAAGATTTACCGACGCGCATCAGCATCGGGACTTCCCGACGCTTTCCCGATGCTTTTTAAAAGCGTCGGGATTTTTCGTCTCCACCCCCGCTATCCCGCTGCTTATAAAAGCATTGGAACAATATTTTTGACGCTTTTAAGCATCGGCAAACAATATTTTTAGCGTCGGAATAACAAGAATTTGTTGTAGTGTGGGAGTCGTTCGGGGGAGTCAAATCATAGCTCGACATTGCTTTGTCGTCGACCTTCAATCCAGGAAGCCCAAGGTGGATGGTCTGGATGCTCGAGAAGATGTTACCGAGCAACGAGGAGAGCCAGCCGAAGAATTGAAGGAAGTGCCACTCGACGAAGCTCGACCTGACCGAACCATAAAGGTTGGATCACAACTGAAAGGAGAGCTTCGACAAGACTTGATCGAGTTCCTTCGGGAGAATGCTGATTTCTTTGTCTGGTCTGCGTCGGATATACCCGGGATCAGCCCGGATGTCCTGGTCCACCGCCTCAGCATGGACGAGGCATTTCGGCCGGTTAAGCAGAAGAAAAGAAATTTCATCCCGAGCGCCAAAAAGCTATCGAAGAGGAGGTAGACAAACTCATCAAAGCCAACTTCATCCGGGAGGTCAATTACTCCAATTGGCTGGTGAATGTAGTTATGGTGAAAAAATCAAATGGCAAATGGAGGATCTGCATCGACTTCACCGACCTCAACAAGGCTTGGCCAAAAGATAGCTTCCCTCTTCCTTGGATCGATCAGCTTGTGGATTCGACTTTGGGCCACCAAATACTGACTTTTATGGATGCCTATTTAGGCTACAACTAGATTCAGATGGCACCCGAGGATGAGGAAAAAACTGCCTTCATCACCGACCGAGGTATTTATTGTTACCGAGTCATGCCCTTTGGTTTAAAAAATGCAGGTGCCACCAACCAAAGGCTAGTCAATAAAGTCTTCAAGGAGAAAATCGGCCAGAACATAGAGGTATACATTGATGATATTGGTGAAGAGCAAGGAGGCATCCCAACATGTGAAGGACCTTGCGGAAATCTTCGCAATTCTTCAAAAGTATCAAATGAAACTCAACCCGACCAAATATGCTTTTAGAGTCAACTCCAAAAAGTTCTTAGGCTTCATGGTCTCTCAACGAGGCATTGAAGCAAATTCACAAAAGATCCAAGCCTTGCGACAGATGGCCCCTCCGGGGTTGATCAAAGATGTGCAACGCCTTACCGAAAGAATAGCGGCCCTCAGCTGCTTCATTTCTCAGTCAGCCGAAAAGTGCCTTCCCTTCTTCAAAGTACTTCATTCGGCCAAAAATTTTCAATGGATCCTAGATTGCCAGAAGTCCTTTGAAGATCCCAAGAAATACCTTGGCTCGCCACCTCTCCTCAGCAGTCCGAAACCAGGGGAAACACGGAGTCTATATCTAGCGGTCTCTAAAAATGCTGTTGGCTCTGTGCTGATCATAGAGGAGAACAAAGTCCAAAAGCCAGTTTATTATGTTAGCAAATTGCTTAAAGACGCTAAAATGAGGTACACTCAGATCGAGAAGATGATTCTGGACCTGGTAACATCGGTCCAAAAGCTGTGACCGTATTTCCAAGCACACACCGTCGCAGTCTTGACCGACCAACCCATCAAGGCAATTATCCACCATCCAGAAGCATAGGAAGAATAACCAAATGGACTATTGAGCTGAGTGAACATGACATTCAGTATCAACCTCGTCCAGCCATCAAAGCCCAGGTCTTGGCAGATTTTCTCTTTGAATGCACCATACCCGAAGATGGCTTTGCTTTGGACACCCCTGGACAACCAAAGCCCAGTGCCCCATGGCTGCTTCATGCTACGGATCCTCCAGGGCGAGCAGTTTTGGTGCCGGTCTAGTCCTCACCAATTCGGAGGGAGCAACTTTCGAATATGGCATCCGCTTCTCCTTTCCGGCCTCAAACAATGAAGCAGAGTATAAAGCCCTACTCGCCAGACTCCACATCATCCACGAACTCAAAGTTGAAAAGCTAAATGCCTACACTAACTCTCAGTTAGTGGCAGGCAAAGTGCAAGGAGAATTCGAGGCTCGAGAGCCAAACATAATTCGGTATCTCCAAAAGGTGCACGATCTATCTTCTTGCTTTGCTGAATTTAAGATTATTCAGGTCCTAAGGGCTAAAAATGCGCACGCCGACCTTTTGTCCCACCTGGCGACTACGAACTTGATGGACCTTGAGCGGAAGTTCCACTTGGAAGTCCTGAAGAAATCCAGCATTGCCAATGCTGATCGGATGATGCAGGTTGACTCCGAACCATCTTGGATGGATCCTCTGTATAAATATCTCAAAGAAGGATTGCTGCCCACTAACAGAAAAGAAGCAAGAAAGCTAAAAGTACAATCATCTCATTATGTTTTGATTGATGATTGGCTGTATAAGCGATCCTTCTCTATGCCATTGCTCAAATGCCTTCGATTATCGAAGGTTGATTATGCTCTTTGGAAGGTTCATGAAGGCATCTGCGGTAATCATCTTGGCGGTCGGGCCCTGTGCCATAAGGTACTACGCTAAGGGTATTATTGGCCAACGATGCAGAAAAATGCTGATGACCTTATCCGAGCCTATGATTTGTGCCAGCGACACTCAAATGTCTAGAGGCTCCCCTTTGCTCACCTGACTTCTATATCATCCCCCTGGCCCTTCGTCAAATGGGGAATGGATATCCTCGGCCCTTTTCCCTTGCAATGGGGCAAAGGAAGTTCTTGTTTGTCGCAATAGATTATTTCACCATGTTGGTTAAAGCCGAAGCAGTCACCCAGATAACTGAAGCTTGAGCCAAGGACTTCGAATGGAGGTCTATCATCTGCCATTTTGGCCTTCCCCACACCATCATCACCGCTAATGGGAAGCAATTCGATAATCCTAAGTTTCAGAAATTCTGCGAGGATCACGGCATTCTTCATCGCCTGACATCAGTCAGACATCCTCAAGCTAATGGGGAGGCCGAGGTAACCAACCGAACTCTCCGGCAAAGAATTAAAGCTCGGCTCAACTGAGCGCGAGGCAAATGGGCAGAAGAGCTCCACCACGTGTTATGGGCCTATAGAACTACTGAAAGGATATCCATAGGCCAAACTCCATTTAAGATGGCTTTTGGCACAGAAGCTGTTATCCCTGTGGAGGTCGGGCTCCCCTCTCCTTGCATGGAAGGCTATTCAGAGGAATCCAATGATGAGCAATTCCAAACTAATCTTGATTTAATAGAAGAAGTCAGGGAGAAAGCCCAGATTCGAATGGCCGCCTACCAACAAAGAATAGCCCGCTATCACTCCACCAGAGTCAAAGGGAAGTCTTTCCTCCCAATTGATATGGTGCTTCGGAAGGCATCCGTGTTAAAGACATTGGAGTAAGGAAAACTGTCCCCGAATTAGGAGGGTTCCTATCAAGTTACGGAGGTAATCAGAACTGACACCTATAAACTCCAAGACCTAAATGGAAAATCTATTCCCCGAACATGGAACTCAGATAATCTCCATGCTTATTATCAGTAAGAGTACGCCCTAATTAAACTTACTATGTCCATTGCGTTGAATTTAACTTTCAAAGGTTTGCAAAATTTCTATTTCGATTACTTTTTCTTGAAAGCTGCAATAAGAAGTAGGTCTTGCTACATGATCTTTGAAGCCTCGGCAGGGCCGAGTGATCTCCGTACCTTGTACGTGCTAATTAAATCTATTTGACAAACCTCGGTAGGGCCGAGAGACCTTTGTACCTTGGCAGCGCCAAGTAAAATATAATTATTGAAGCCTCGGTCGAGCCGAGTGATATCTATGTACTTTAGTAGCGCCAAGTAAAATATAATCTTTTTAAATCCTCAGCAGCGTCGAGCGATCTCCGTACCTTGGCCGCACCAAGTAAAATATATTTGACAAACTTCGACAGGGCCGAGAGACCTTCATACCTTGGCAGCACCAAGTAAAATATAATCTTTGAAGCCTCGGTCGAGCCAAGTGATATCTCCGTACCTTGGTAGCGCCAAGTAAAATATAATCTTTTTAAATCCTCGGTAGCACCGAGCGATCTCCGTACCTTGGTCGCGCCAAGTAAAATATATTTGATAAACTTTGGCAGGGCCGAGAGACCTTCGTACCTTAGCAGTGCCAAGTAAAATATAATCTTTGAAGCCTCAGCCGAGTCGAGTGATATCTATGTACCTTGGTAGCGCCAAATAAACTATAATCTTTTTTAATCCATGACAGGGCCGAGCGATCTCCGTACCTTGGCCGTGCCAAGTAAAATATATTTGACAAACCTCGGTAGGAACGAGAGACCTTCGTACCTTGGTAGCGCCAAGTAAAATATAATCTTTGAAGCCTCGGCCGAGCCGAGTGATATCTCTGTACCTTGGCAGCGCCAAGTAAAATATAATCTTTGAAGCCTCGGCCGAACCGAGTGATATTTCTCTGAATAATATCTGAAGCCTCGGCCGAACCAAGTGATATATCTCTGAATAATATCTGAAGCCTCGGCCGAACCGAGTGATATATCTCTGAATAATATCTGAAGCCTCGGCCGAGCTAAGTGATATATCTCTGAATAATATCTGAAGCCTCGGCCGAACTGAGTGATATATCTCTGTATAATATCTGAAGCCTTGGCTGAACCGAGTGATATCTCTGAGTAATATCTGAAGCCTCGGCTAAACTGAGTGATACCTCTAAATAATATCTGAAGCCTAGGCCGGATCGAGTGATATATCCCTGGATAATATCTAAAGCCTCAATCGAACTGGGTGATATCTTCAAACAATATATCAAATTCATATATTTTGTATATATTTTGTCAAGCAATATAAAATCCATGGAGAACTTAGTAATAGAGGCCTATATTTTGTCAAGCAATCCAATGAAAGAATATAAAATCGTAAAGGACATGGACTGAAGTTGTGCAAACATTTGAGAGAACTTACAAGTTACATTGATAATTATGCTTTAATACTTAAAAAGCATGACTTCGACAAAGAGTTTGCACCAAATTAACCTTTGATATTTAAATAAGGAAAGATGACTACGGTTTGCGGTCATGGCTTCCCTTGCCTGCAAGTTATAAGAAACAGAAAGTTTTGTGCACCTTTGCAGTAGAAAATTGGCTCTTAAGAATCAATGTCAAATAGGAAGGACACTTCCTACGGTTTAAAGCCTCTATCCATATAAAAACCAAGCTATGAATACATCTATGTCTGCATGTTCATCAAGGAATGTTACGACCTCACATGCTTTGCTCATAGATAGTTTTTAAAGAAGCACAACATGTATAGAATAGAGGATATCACATAGGAAAAGGTGGGTTTCTCCTGCTGGGTTAAAAAAAACCTGCTTCCAACTGTATGATTTCTTTGTGATGATGCCCGATCGCTGAACTTGAGCACAGGAAATATGAGTCTGCTTGCTGATGGGATCCTCGCCAAGCTGGATGACCTACAAGAAGTCTCAAGATCGAAGGAAGCTCCGGTAGGGACCCTCCAATGCCCAAGTTAGCCACTGAACTGGTCGTGGTGGACCTGGACCTCGAACTGGAAGTCCCTACCGCCGCGGATCTAGCCGAGGCAGAGCATGTTGAGGCCGCAGGTGGCCCTTCGGCTCCCGCCAAGCCAGAGACAGAGAAGGCTCCCCCGCCCGCCAGAGAGGGGGAGGCAGCAGCTGAAGGGGTCGGTATCGGGGCGAGGGCGACCGGTGAGCATAGGGCCAAGCCGGGGAGGTCATCTTGGTGATTAATACACCACTCGGCTCGGCGGGCGATTGATGGTATGCTGAGGTAGCCACAGCGGCCGGCGCCTAGGATCCCCTCCATGGAAGATGCTAGGGAGGCCGTCTATCTTCTGTTGAGGGTGCAGTCCTTGCGGATTAACGCAGAGATGGAATAGCAGTCCATCACCGGGATCCTCGACATGGTGTTCATGTCGGTGCTCTAGGTAACTCTTCATCCCTGGTTTTTTCCTTGATGCATCCTAGCTAACCCATAGCTGACAAGCTCATTTGGTGCAGATGGCCAGCGGGGCCCTCGCCCTTCATGAAATAGTGTCCCGATCGGGCAACCTGATCACCCACTCCTAGGAGAGAATTAAAAAATACAAAGGGCAGTGCCATGGGTTGGCCGAGAAGCTCACTCGGCAACAGGAGGAGGCCAAGGCCCAGGAGGAGGACCTAGGCAGCAGGCTCAAAGAGGCGAAGAGCTGGGCCGAGGTTGAGGATGACCGAGCCTCCACGGCCGAGACCAAGGCCATGGCCGAGCCTCCACGGCCGAGACCAAGCTGGCCTTGGTCTCGACCAGGCTAGAGTCGGCTGGGGCAAGGATAGAGGAGCTGGTCCACCAGCTCCAACATATGGAGGGCCGGGCTAATGCGGCAGCGGATGAGACCCGTGCCGCAGTGGATAGGGCCACCACAACGGAGATGGCGGCGGTTGAGGCAGGATACGGGCGAACCGAGGTGCTGGCCCATGCCTAGGAAGCCAGAGCCCATGCCAAGGAGGCCGAGAGCCGTGCCTGGGAAGCCGGGGCTCAAGCCAGGGAGGCCAAGGCGCAAGCCAGGGAGGCCGAGGCCCGAGCCGATAATGCCATCGCCAACTTCAAAGCTTCATCGAAGTTTGAACAAGAAGTGATCGAGGCCAGCATCGATGCCTATGCGAAAGGCTTTGACTTGTGTAAAGCGAAGATGACTACGACCTTCAACATTAACAGCTTCGATCTTGAGAAGATCCAGCCCGAGGATCTCGATGGCGAAGAATCTGAGGAGGAGGAGGCTAGGGCAGAACTAGGGCCGAGCGGGCCTTGAGATATTTGTATCTTTTTCCTTTTTTGTATTTTCCCTTTGTAACTGACTTTGGGTCAGATTTTGTAATAGTCAAAGGATGTTAATGGAAAGGGCCTTTTTCTTCCAAGATGTTCCTCTTTGTCCTTCTTTTCATAAGTACCTTGCATGTCTATGACATTGCGGTGATTCCATAGACTTAGGCTCGATAGTGATCAAACAAATCTGCAAAGACTCATGCCGTCAGTCAAGCTTGTGGTTCATCATGTTCCCGACCGGGTAAGCAAGGTAGTCTGGCGCCGGCCATGGGAAAATCTGGATGTATCTAGACGGCTTTTAGAACCATCTTAGGGATTCGCCTATGAACTTAGGGGCATGGCCTGCATGAGTACAAGGCTGCCGGACCCATGAAATGCCTCGGGGGCTAATTCCGAAGGTGACTCGAGTGGGTGCGGGCTGTTAGGGATGACGCAAAACCAAGCGGTATCCCGTTAGCCATGATGCTGCCGAGCTCTTTTGAACCACCTTAGGGGTTCGTGTGCCGGTACGAGGGGTGACTTGACTGAGTATAGAGCTATTAGGGACTTGAACCAACTCGGGGGCACCTCCGTGCCGAGGCCGAGTGGTGTCCCATTAGCCGTGATGCCGGTGAGATCCTTTTAACCTCGAGGGTTTGTGTGCCAGCCCTTGGGGCGACTCGACTAGCTACGGAGTTGTTAGGGGCTTGAACCGACTCGTGGACACCTCCGTGCCGGGGTCGAGTGGTGTCCCATTAGCCGCAATTCCGGCGAGCTCCTTTTAACTATCTCAGGGGTTTGTGTGCCGGCCCAAGGGGCAACTCGATCGGGTACAAAGCTGTTAGGGACTTAAACTAACTCAGAGGCACCTCTGTGCCAGGGCCGAGTGGTGTCCCATTAGCTGCAATACCAGCGAGCTCCTTTTAACCACCTTGGGAGTTTGTGTGCTGGCCTGAGGGGCGACTGACCGGATACGGAGCTGTTAGGGACTTGAACCGACTCGGGGGTACCTCCGTGCTGGGACCGAGTGGTGTCCCACTAGCCGCGATGCCGATGAGCTTCTTTTAACCGTCTCGAGGGTTTGTGTGCGGCCCGAGGGGTGACTCAACCGGGTATGGAGTTGTTAAGGACTTGAACCGACTCGGGAGCACCTCCGTGCCAGAGCAGAGTGGTGTCTTGTTAGCCGCAATGCCGGTGAGCTCCTTTTAATCACCTCAGGGCTTTGTGTGCCAGCCCAAGGGGCAACTCGACCGGGTATGAAGCTGTTAGGGACTTGAACCGACTCGGGGCACCTCCGTGCCGAGGCCGAGTGGTGTCCAGTTAACCGCGATGCCGGCGAGCTCCTTTTAACCACCTTAGGGGTTTGCGTGCCGGCCCGAGGGGACTCGATCGGGTTGGAGCTGTTAGGGACTTGAATCGACTCAGGGGCACCTTCGTGCCGGGCCGAGTGGTGTCCCGCTAGCCACGATGCCGATGAGCTCCTTTTTTGAGATCTGGTCCTCGAACACAAGGAAGAACTGAGTGGGGTGTCGAAAGAGATCCTTTATTGCTTATCATGTGGGGAGATACACTATTGATAGTATTGGCAAAGGTTATCCGCATTTCAGGTACGCGGGATGGGTTGGCATTAAGCTCTTCAATTCGGTACACCCCTTGGTGGAGCATCTTAGCAATGCGGTAAGGACCTTCCCAATTGGGGAACAGTTTGCCCCCTCCGTAGGCTTGGACACCTCGGCCTTCTTGAGAACCAAATCCCTGGGGCGAAACGCTTTGGGGCACACCCAGGAGTTGTAATACTTGGCCATCCGCTAGCGGAAAGCTGCCATTCGCAGTCGCGCTTGGTCGTGCACCTCATCAATGAAGTCAAGGTTGGCTTTTATTAGGGTAGAGTTGTCTCCTTCATTGTAGGACTCCACGCGCGGGCTTGGCAGGCCGATCTCGATGGGGATGACTGCCTCAAACCTGAAGATGAGGCTAAAGGATGTCTTGCCCATCGGAGCCCTTGGGGTTGTGTGGTAGGCCCATAACACGCTAGGAAGCTCTTCCACCCACCGTCCCTTGGATCTGTCCAACCGAGGTCTGAGTCCTCTGAGAATGGTGTGATTCATGGCCTCGGCGTTCCCGTTAGTCTACAGATGGCCGATAGAGGTGAATCGGTGGCGGATGCCTAGTTTGGTGCAGAAAGTCTTGAATGTGGCATTGTCGAACTGTCAGTCATTGTCAGTGACGAGAGTATGAGACAAGCCGAAACGATATGATAGACTTCTAGAAGAAGGCTTTGACCTTATTCATGGTGATTTTGGCTAACGCTTCAACTTTGACCCATTTGGTGAAATAGTCGATGGCGACGAGTAGAAATCTCCGTTGACCAGAAGCCGAGGGGAATGGCCCAAGGATGTCCATCCCCCATAAGGCCACAGGGCCAAGAGAGGGCTCAAAGGGACGGATGGCTGACGCTGGACATATGCGTGGTGCTGACAGCCATCACACTTCTGGACTAGCTTGGCAGTGTCTTCCCTCATAGTGAGCCAAAAGTACCCTTGACGGAGGGCCTTTTGAGCTAGAGATCTGCCTTCCAAGTGGTTTCCGCATATGCCTTCATGGATTTCTTTGAGGATGTAGTCGGTGTCGGCAGGTCCTACACATTTGAGTAGGGGGTAGGAGAATGACCTTCTATATAGATGCCCATCTAGGAGGGTGAACTTGGAGGCTCTCCATTTGAGCAATCTAGCTTCATCGCGGTCAGCAGGGAGAGTGTCGTCCGTGAGGTAGCGGATGTAGGCATCCATCCAAGTTGGCTCTTGGGTAAGCGGGAGAACTTCTTCTTTGTCTTTAATGTTGGGTCTTTCTAGATGCTCGATGTAAACGTCCCTTGATGCCATCGGTGGACATGGCCAAGTGGGAAAGAGTGTCGGCTTTGGCATTCTCGCTCCGAGGAATATAGTTGATGCTGAAGTAAGTTAGCGGAGAGATTAAAAGCCGAACCTTGCCCAGGTATTGAGCCATGGTGGGGTCCCGCGCCTTGTACTCTACATTGATTTGCTTGGAGATGAGTTGCGAATCAGTGAAGGCTCTGAGGTGCCTTACTCCAAACTTCGGGGCCAGCCTCAGCCCTACCAACAGGGCCTCGTACTCGGCCTGATTGTTCATGGCTTTGAACAAAAACTGAAGGGCACACTCCACCTTTTCTCCATCTGGGCCTGTGAGGATGAGGCCGGTGCGCTTCCTTATGAGTTTGAGGTGCCATCCACGTGAATGATCCAAGACTCCCTGCATCACAGCTCCATCAGGTTGCCTCACAGAGCCCTCCTCGACTAACTCCTCCGCCCATGTGCACTGACCAGGAAGTCAGCTAGGACCTGGGACTTCAGAGCCGATCTCACCTGAAAAGAGATATTGAATTCTTTCCAGCTTGATGGCCCATTTGGCGAGTCAGCATGAGGTGTCCGAATGAGCCAGAATGGCTTGGAGGGGCTGGTCCATGAGCACTACAATGGGATGAACCTAAAAATATGGGTGGAGACACCAGGCGAAGACGATCAGGATGAAGATGATCTTTTCTGTCTTGGAGTACCTAACTTCCGCATCGTGGAGCACTTTGCTTACATAGTAGATAGGCTTCTGGGTCCCATCGGCGTCGAGATGCACCAAAATAGAACTGACAGCTTCTCAAGAGGCGGCGAGATAAAGGAAAAGACTCTCCCCGCCCTTCGTCTTTGATAGGAGTGGCGGGGAGGATAGGAATGCCTTTAACCCATCGAAGGCCTTTTGATAGTCGTCTGTCCATTCGAAATTGTTGACTTTCCGTAGGGCTTTGAAGAAGGGCAAGCACCTCTCGACTGACTTGGAAAGGAAATGATTTAGGGCCGCCACCCTTCCTGTGAGCCGCTGCATTTCCTTCTTGCTAGTCGGTAGTCTTATTTTGAGGATAGCACTGATCTTCTCGGGTTAGCCTCGATCCCCCGCTGGGTCACCATGAAGCCTAAAAACTTGCCTGTCGTGATGCCGAAGGCACACTTCTTCGGGTTCAACTTGACTTGAAAACAGCGGAGGTTGTTGAAATTTTCCTCTCGGTCAGAAACATGGTTAGAAGCGCGGGCGCTCTTTGTCAGCATGTCATCAACATAGACTTCCATGTTCCGGCCCATCTAATCTTGAAAGACTTTGTTCATCAACCTTTGATAGGTCGCCCCGCGTTCTTTAGACCAAAAGGCATTACCTTGTAGCAATAAATGTCCTTCTCTGTCATGAAGGAGGTGTGCTCCTCGTCGCTTGGGTCCATCTTTATTTGGTTGTACCTAGAGAAAGCATCCATGAAATGAGGAGTTCATGGCCGGAGGTAGAGTCCATTAGTTGGTCGATCCAGGGTAGAGGAAAACTATCCTTTGGGCATGCCTTGTTTAGGTTCGTGAAGTCGATGCGGATCCTTCAGCTCTCGTTTGCTTTTGGACCATGACCACATTGGCTAGCCAGCTGGGGTAATGGGCTTCTCAGATGTGACCGATGCCAAGTAGCTTGTTGACCTCCTCGTTAATGGCTTTTTGCCACTCAGGAGTGAAACTTCTCTTCCTTTGGAAAATAGGGTGGTGCTTTGGATCGACGTTGAGCTTATGGGTGATTACCTTCAGACGAATGCTGGGAATGTTGGATGTTGACCAGGCATATATGTCTGAGTTGGCTCGTAGAAAAGTCAGAAGACGGTCGCAGTCCTCTAGAGAAAGGAGTCCGTCGATGCGCACGGTCCTTGCCGGGTCGTCCCCTAGCGAAAAGTTAAGAGCCGCTCGGCCAGCTCTCCTGGGGACTCGAAGCCGCATGGTAGCAGGGCAGGACTGGGCTGACTTACCCGCATCTCGCCGACCCCACTACTGATGGGGAACCACACAATAGTCGCCTGGTGGAGATGACTGCATTTAGGAGATTGAGGCTCGGTCGTCCGAGGATGGCATTGTACGCCAAGGGGACTCGCACGACTAGAAATTTCATGATAACCGTGCTTTGGCATGGTGGCGTTTCGGCCATCATGGGCAAGGAGATTTCACCTTCGACCCTCACCAAATCTCCTATGAATCCGACTAGAGGAGCCACCATGGGCTGGAGAGATCAACATACAAGCCTATCCTAACAAATACATCGTAAGTAAGGATGTCAGCTGAGCTACCGCTATCAACTAAAATCCTCTTTACAGGGTGCTTGCCGATCATCATCGAGACGATGACACCTTCATTGTTTACATTTTCTACAACTGCTGACCCCCCCTTGGGAATTACATTATCCGGCGCTTCTTCCCCCCTTGGCCGCTTGGATGAAGAAGCTGCCCCCAGGACACCATTTTAACTGTCCGCTCCGTCGGGGCATTATCAATAGTAGCTTGAGCAGGCGGAGGCCCCATGAGGGTCAGCATCGGTGGGTTTACCTTCTAGATGTAATTCCCAAGGTAACCCTGCTGGATGAGTTCTTCAATGGTGCAATTCAATCTATAGCAGTTGTCGGTGTCATGGCCATAGTCCCGGTGAAAATGGCAATAGCGACTTTTGTCGCGGGAGAGGCATTTCTTCATAGGAGGAGGTCGTTGGAGGTAGGGCTCGTCCTCAATCTCTACGAGGATATGAGAGTGAAAGGCGAGGAGAGGCGTGAGCTCACTATCCAGAGGGGCAAGGCTCCGACGCCTGTTGTCTGATCGGTGAGGCAGCTCGAGCCTTCGGAGGTGAGAGGGTCTGCTCGGCTTGGGGCGGGCAGGCTTTTGGCTAGATTCTCTTGCTGACTCTTGGTGGGTGAGGTCGGCCTCATCCGTACGGATGTATTTCTGCGCTCGGAGGAGGAGGTTGGAGTAGGAGCCAGAGGGCTTCTTGTCCAAGGAAAAGGTGATGCAGAAAGGAGGAGCCCCCACTTCAGGGCCAATGTTGCCACCGCATCGTCCAGGTGGTGGACCTTGAGAGCGGATCTTGAATCGAATGACAAAGTCCCAAAGTGACTCTCCTTCCTTTTGGTGCACGGAGAAGAGGCTGTCTGCAACCCTTGGGATCCTCCGAAAGGCATCAAAATGCGCCAAGAATGCCCTTTCCAGCTCCTGGAAGGAATCAATGCTGTGAGGGGATAGACGGGAGTGCCAGGAGCGGGCGGCTTTCTGCATGGTGGTGGGGAAAGCCTTGCATAAGAGGGAATTCGTAGCCCCCTGCACTTGCATGAGTGCTTTATAGCTTTCAAGGTGGTTGAGGGGGTCTATCGTACCATCGTATGGATCCAGCTAAGGAAGGCAGAATCTGGAAGGTACAGGTTCCTCTAATATTCGATGGGTGTAGGGAGGACGGGTGTCGTATTCCTCCTCTGATTGGTTGTTAATTTTTGGTGAGCTCATCCAGTCATCGATGGTACTCATCCAGGCGCTCCTCCGCCTGGCGGCTAAATGCTACACCCTCCTGGATGGCTTGGAGGATGATGAAGAATAGGACGGGGAAGAACGTGGGAGGCAAGACCTCGCTTTGGTTCCTCTTGGCACCAAGGTTCTGGAGAGAATTTGTCCGATTACGGTCGGGAGAATGTGACCTCTTAAGGGGCTCCCGACGAGGCCTCCTAGGAGAGGCTTGACAATGGCCGGCCTCTCGCTGGGGGGATCTTCCCCTCGTAGACTGCTGGCTAGCAGGTGGAGTAGTCTGGTGCTGGGTGGCCACGGACTGTTGCTCCTAGAGCCCGTGGACCATGGCAGTAAGGGCCTGGACTTGTTAAGTAAGCGTCGCCAGCTGATCAGCTGGGGTAGTTGTATATGGTGGTAGGCGAACGGGAGGATCAGCGGTAGGAAGGTTGACTTCCTATTGCCTGGTCGATGGGGGATGCCCTCCAGGTAGCTGGTGGAAGCATCTTGAGCCCGTGTCACCACCATTGCTTAATAAATAGAGGGGGAGCTTTTGCAAGTGGATGTTGTAGGGTTCATCTTCCTCCCCCTTCCTGGCATGCCAATTGATGATGCCCAATCGCTGAACTTGAGTGCAGGGAAGATGAGTCTGCTTACTGATGGGATCCTCGCCAATCTGAATGACCTACAAGAAGTCCCAAGACCGGAGGGAGCTCGGTAGGGACCTCCGACACCCAAGTTAGCAACCAAGGTCACATCCTAAGGAGAGCTCGAGAGAGCTCCTTAGAGGCAGAAAGAACTGTGGGAGTTGGAGTTTTCCTAGGGTGTAGAACAAGTGAGTGCTTGTGTTCACATACCTGGACCTCGAGTTGACTTACCCTTTTATAGGCATTCGACACTCGTATGGGATTAGCCACGTGAAGTTCCGTGAGGGAGAAATGTCTGAAACACGTGGAAGTTACGTGAATTTGGACTGGTCGGTAGGTTCTGTCCCATCGAGAGGGGGAGCCGGCGGTTGGTGGGCCAAGTCCCATCAGTCGGCGACCAGTTGGTAGGTGGGCCTGGTCCCACCGACTGCGTGGCCAGGCGGTAGGTGGGTCTGGCTATGTTAGTATGTGCGAGTCAGAAAGTTGATGGTATTAGTGGCTAGGATCGACCTGGAGAGGCCGGGGCCGATGCGGAGGAGCCGGGCAGACGAGGGGCCAACTTGGAGAAGTCAGGGCCACCTTGACTTGCCTGAAGGGGCTGGGGCCGACGAGGGCCACCGAGGCCAACACGGAGGAGCCATGGCAGATGCAAGGCTGACTTGGAGAAGTCGGGCCACCTCGGCTTGCCTGGAGAGGCAGGGCCAATGTGGAGGAGCCAGGGCAGACGTAGGGCTGACTTGGAGAAGTCGGGGCTGCCTCGGCTTGTGTGGCCGCGCCACTTGGTTAATTTTGCGTGATTATCCACATGGCTTCATCAGCCACATCACTCTGCATAGTAGCAAACCCTAGGTGACCAATACATAACAGTAGCATGATTTTCCTTTCAGTCCTAAACCATCATCCCATAACTTGGTTCCCCTAATGCTTAATGATTCAGATCATACAGATATCTCAACATCGCCAAAATGATAACAAAAAAATAAAAATTTAACACAAATAGTATCTACAAAAAAGGCAAATATCAAACTCACATCGAAAGCAATTTCGAATTGTTCGCATGGAACAGCTACGCAATTCGGGTATGCCTTTGCCACCGCAGCTTCTCTGTACGTACCCGAAAGGCCCTAAAAATCATAGCAAATCCATTGCCCAAATCACACAAACAGACACCCCTCCAAAAAAGATGGTGCAAAAAATAGATAAATTTTAGGAAATCAATAACCCAATACCAACCCATACAAAGAAGAAGAGGAAAACGAAATTTCAGGCAATCAATAGCCCAATACCAACCTCATACGAAGAAAATGAGGAAAATGAAATAAAGCAAGAATAAAGCAAAAAGGCATGAGCAAGAACTCGAAACTTGGTAAACAACTCGAAGATGAGACCCATTAAGCGAGCCAGAGACATCAGATATAGAGAGAGGTTCTACGACAAATTCCATAAAGTTGATATCAAAAGAAGAGGAAAGAGAGAGAAGAACTGCAACCAAATGATTATTTTTGCTTACAGGGTAGTGATGGGGAATCATTGAAAGTGGACTCGAACTGGAGATCATCGAACACATCATTCAACTCGAGGGGTATTGCCGTTTTCGGTGTCTCCTCCTTGGATGGAGACCATTGCAAAGGTCCTTCGCTGCAATCTAGTGGCAATGTTGGAGGGCGGTTGGGTGGATTTTCTCCTGCACTCGCCGCTGGTGGAACTCCGTTGGAGCCATTGAGGTTGAGCGACGGTCATGGATGTTGGGCCCATGGCCCAATTTGTTTAGCCCATTAGGGCAAAAGGGAGCACCACTCCTTTTTCTTCCAGGATCTTTTTCTCTCTTTAAAGGGAGCAGCCGCAAGGAAGAAAAAAAAAGATGGTGAGCAGCCGTCTTTTCGTTTTTTTTTTTCTATAGCATCCATCAGTTTTTTGTGGAAGGAAACGGCCAGAAGAACGAGGCATTGGAGGATCCATGAAATTTCTTGAGGGCTCTTCTGTGACTTCATGAGCTTTGAGCGTGTAGAGAAGGCTTCGGTTAACGTGAAGGTGGGTGAAGAAGAAAAAGAAGAGAAGAAAAGAGAAGGAAAGAAAATAAGAAGGTAACTCAGAAGACCATATTTTTTGGTGACATAATCGTTACATCCCTATTATTCTCTTGTGATTGTTTCTCAAGTCCAGGCAAGGGACTTTGAGGCTTGGATATTTATTATTCTATAGTGGATCTTTTTTTTTGGCTTGCCCATGGTTTTTTTCCCTTTATCTTGGAGGGATTTTCCACATAAATCTTGGTGTTTCTGTGATTGTGTGGTTTATGCATTTTATTTATTATTTCGCTACGTATTATGGTCTGATAGTATTTGCTTGTATACGTATTCTTTTCCATCAACTGGTATCAGAGCCTATGAATTTTTGTGTGCGAGCATGGAGGCCGGTAATATTTCCCACATGATCAGTCTGAGCGAAAACAATTGAATGATTTGGAAACTGAGGATGGAGGATCTCTTATATTGCAAGGATCTATATGGACCTTTGGAAGGGGTCAAAGCAAAGCCCGTTACAATGATAGATGATGCTTGGATCATGTTAGATTGGAAAGCAGTTGGTTTTATTCGGCATTGATTGGATGATAGTATCTTTCACCATGTTTTCACTAAGACTTCTGCAAACTCTCTTTGAAAAAGTTAGAAAGTCTCTATGAGAGAAAAACAGCTGGCAACAAGACTTTCTTGATCAGAAAACTAGTGAATCTGAAATATAAAGAGGGTGCTTCTATTGCTGAGCATTTGAATGAAATGCAGAGTATTCTTAACCAGTTATCCTCTATGAAAATGTCTCTTGATGATGAGTTGCAGGCATTATTACTTCTCAGTTCATTGCCAGAAAGTTGGAAGACACTGGTAGTTTCCCTTATAATTTGCACTAGACGGTGTTGTCACCATGAGTCAAGTAACAAGCAGTTTGTTGAATGAGGAGTTGAGGAGGAAGAATTCAGAAACTTCTCATATTGATTTACAGGCACTTGTCTCAGAGAATAGAGGACAGTCAAAGTCTAGAAATAGAGACAATTCATACAAGGGTAGAAATAAATCAAGGTCAAGAAAAGATATTACTTGCTACAACTGTGGTTAGAAAGGGCACTACAAGAATCAGTGTAAGAAGCCTAAGAAGAGTAAGAAAAAGAAAAAAGAAGTGGAGGATACAGAGTCAAAGGAGAATATCACAGCTACTATGCAGAGTGATGATTATTTGATTTTGTCTACTTCTGATGGTATCTTCTCATTTGAGTGTCAGAATCATGAGTGGGTGATTGACACAGGTGCTTCTTATCATGCTACACCATGGAGGGAGTTTTTTTTTTACATATAAGACTGAAAATTTTGGTGTTGTCAAGATAAGAAATCAAGGCACAGCAGACATCATTGGCATGGGTGACATCCACATGAAGACCAATCTTGACTGTAAGTTGGTGCTCAATGATGTAAGGCATGTGGCTGACTTGAGGCTAAATTTAATCTCAGTTGGAAGACTTGATGATGAAGACTTTGATAGCAGATTTCATAAAGGGCAATGAAAGCTCAGCAAAGGTTCACTTGTTGTAGCTAGTGGGAAGAAATGTCATACTTTGTATAGGTTGCAGGTTAAAGCTTATGGTGAATAGTTGAATGCTACAGAGAAAAACTTTAGCATGGAGTTGTGGCATAAACGACTAGGACACATGAGTGAGAAGGGGCTGCAAGTTCTTTCCAATGGAGAAGTTCTACCAGACTTCAAAGGTGTACATCTGAACCCATGTGTTGATTGTTTGGTTGGCAAGCAACATAGAGTTTCTTTTACTAGTCCTGCTTTGTCTAGAAAAATGCATGTTGTGGATCGTGTCTATACAGATATTTGTGGTCCTCTGAGGACAAAAACTCCTAGTGGATCAGTTAATGTTCTAGGTATCAATGGTGCACTTTATTTTATCACTTTTATAGATGATTTTTCCAGAAAAGTTTGGGTCTATGGTTTGAAGACCAAAGATCAGGTTATTAATGTCTTCAAAGAGTTTCATGCTAGAGTTGAAAGAGAGAGGAAAGAAATTGAAATGCATAAGGTCAGATAATGGTGGTGAGTACACAGGGTTATTTGATAATTATTGTAAATCACATGGCATTCATCATGAGATGATAGTTCCTGGTACTCCTCAGCATAATGCAATTGCAGAGAGGATGAACCGCACCATCATGAAAAAGATCAGATGCATGCTTTCATAGTCCAAGTTACCTAAAAGATTTTGGGATGGGGCATTGAAGACAGCAGTTGATGTAACAAACTTGTTACCATGTACAACTCTAGATGGTAATGTTGCAGTGCATGTATGGTCAGGAAAAGATGTCTCTTATAAGCACTTGAGAGTGTTTGGTTGCCGTGCATTTGCACATGTTCCAGACATTGAGAGGTCCAAGCTGGATGGTAAGACAAAAGAATATGCTTTTCTTGGTTACTCACATGATGAGTTTGATTATAGACTTTGGGATCCAGAAAGGCAGAAGGTCTTCAGAAGCAGAGATGTGGTATTTTTGAAGATCAAACTCTTCAAGACTTCAAGAAGGAGGTGCCAATCAAGTTTTCTACAGGAGGATTAACAGACTGTGATCCAGTTACTCCTCTAGTATATCAGGGTGATGGGGGAGATGTGCAAGAAAATAATGCAGGAGCAGATGTTAACTTCACCTGTAGAACATGTTGAGTAGGAAGGAGATCAGGAGCAACCTCCTACAGAGCCTCAGCTGAGAAGATCTACCAGACAACGTTAACCTTCCAAAAGGTATTCTACAGATGAATATATAATGCTTCCTGATGCAGATGAGCCAGAATATTACCAGGAGGCAGTTGAAAGTGAGCATAAAAAGAAGTGGTTAGTAAGTATGCAAGAAGAAATGGATGCCTTACAGAAGAACCACACATATGATTTAGTGGAACTACCAAAAAGAAGGAAGGCTTTAAAGAACAAGGGGATTTTTAGGTTAAAGACTCAACATCATTGTTCTTAACCAAAGTACAAGGCCAGATTGGTTGTGAAAGGCTTTAGTCAAAAGAAAGGTATTAACTTTGAAGATAATTTTTCTTCTATTGTTAAAATGTCTTCAATTCGTGTTGCTCTAGGTATTGCTGCTAGTCTAGACCTGGAGGTTGAGCAGTTAGATGTGAAGACAGCTTTTCTTCATGGTGATTTGGAGGAGGAAATCTATATGGAGCAACCAGAAGGCTTCAAAGTAAAGGTAAAGAAAATCGTGTCTGTATATTGAAAAAAGCTTGTATGGGCTGAAACAAGCTCCAAGGCAGTGGTACAAGAAATTTGATTCATTTATGGCTGAAAATGGATACAAAAGAATGGCTTCAGATCATTTATATATATCAAATGGATTAGTGATGATTTTGTCATACTCTTACTTTATGTTAATGACATGCTTATCCTTGGAAAAGATATGTCTATGATTGACAGGTTGAAGAAGGAGCTGAGCCAGTCATTTGCAATGAAAGATATGGGACCAACAAAGAAAATACTAGGCATGCAGATTTTTCATGACAGAAGAACCAAGAAAATATGGTTATCACAGGAAAAGTACATTGAAGGTATTGGATAGGTTCAGTATGAGCAATGCAAAGCCATTTGGTTCTCCTCTTACAAGTCACTTCAGGTTATGCTCAGAGCAGAGTCCTTCAAGTGATGAGGAGAAGGAGAAAATGAAGAAGGTTCCTTATGCTTCAGTAGTCGAAAGTTTGATGTACATGATGGTATATACGAGGCCAGACATCGCATATGCAGTGGGTGTTGCTAGCAGATTTCTTACAAATCCAGAGAATGAGCAATGGGCAGCAATGAAGTGGATTTTCAGATATCTCAGAGGAAGCTCCAAAGTTTGTTTAAGCTTTGGAGTTGGTCCACCTGTGCTGATTGGCTACACAGATGCAGATATGGCAAGAGATATTGATACAAGAAAGTCCACATCAGGTTTCATACTTACTTTTGCAGGGGGAGCTGTGTCATGGCAATCCATATTGCAAAGGTATGAAGCTCTCTCTACCATAGAGGCAGAATATATTGCTGCTATCAATGTTTGTAAGGAGATGCTGTGGATGAAAGAATTCTTACATGAATTGGGGCTAAAATAGAAAAAATTATGTGGTACATTGTGACAGCCAGAGCGCCATCCACTTGTGCAAGAACCCAACTTTTCATTCCAAGTCAAAGCATATAGATGTCAGATACCACTAGATTCGAAATGTATTTGAAGAGAAGCAGTTGCAGCTTCAAAAAATTCACACAGATGAAAATGGGGCTGACATGTTGACAAAGACCTTATCAAAAGAAAGGCAAGGGATATGCCAACAGTTAGTCGGCATGATTTTACACTAAAGAAGCATGAGACATCCTCCCTTATGGGCTGAAGGGGGAGGTTGTTGGGCCCATGGCCTAATTTGTTTAGCCCATTAGGGCAAAAGGGAGCACCACTCCTTTTTCTGCCAGGATCTTTTTTCTCTCTTTAAAGGGAGCAACCGATAGGAAGAAAAAAAAAAGGTTGTGAGCAGCCGTCTTTTCGTTTTTTTTTCGTAGCATCCACCAGTTTTGTGTGGAAGGAAATGGCTAGAAGAACGAGGCATTGGAGGATCTATGAAATTTCTTGAGGGCTCTTATGTGACTTCGTGAGCTGTGAGCATGGAGAGAAAGCTTCGGTTAACGTGAAGGCGGGTGAAGAAGAAAAAGAAGAGAAGAAGAAGAGAAGGAAAGAAAATAAGAAGGTAACTCAGGAGACCTTGTTTTTCGGTAACGTAATCCTTATATCCCTATTATTCTTTTGTGATTGTTTCTCAAGTCCAGGTAAGGGACTTTGAGGCTTGGTCATTTATTATTCTATAGTGGATCTTCTGTCTGGCTTGCCCATGGTTTTTTTTTCCTTTATCTTGGAGGGATTTTCCATGTAAATCTTGGTGTTTCTGTGATTGTATGGTTTACGCGTTTTATTTATTATTCCACTGCGTATTACGGTCTGCTAGTATTTGCTCGTATACGTATTCTTTCCCATCAGTGGAAGCCATTGCTTTTGGAACAGAAGACACGAAAAGCCGACAGTTCAAGCTCTCGCCCGCTTAGATTTTCCAATTGAAGCCAACAATCTAATTTGCAGGATGGGCAAAGGTTTGAAAATGGGAGAAGAAAGAGCAGAGAGCAAGAGGCAATACAGAAAAAAAAAATAAAATAAAACAATCCGATTAGGATTAAAGTAAAAAAATAGAAAATAAAACGTTCAAAATAAAAAAAAATGCATGAAATAAACGTATGAAAATGAACAAATTTATTTGATATTTCTAGCAGTTCAAATAGTTTATCATTACAAAAAAAAAATCATCAAAAATTATTTTATATTTAGCAACGGCTTTAAAATTATTAAAAATATCATCAATAAATACTTAATTTTGATGATTATTTAAAATCATCAAAAAATAATCATAAAAAATCTACACTTCTTTTGGTAGTGACAATAAACCCTAATGTATTTATGCAATGTTCATGTCATTGACTTTCATTACCACAATCATGCATGCTCCCTTTGTTTCTTGTAGGAGAACAGGTTACCCTGGGAAGTTGTTCTTCCATTCTCAACAAAATTTTCTTTTCAATTTAAATTAGCATGTTTGAAGTGGAAGTTTAGCTACTAATCTTGCATGGTTCCTGCAGTGTTTTATGTAAACCCTGATGATTGAGGCCTTCATGGTGTTCTCTGGGGATAGAATAGAGTTAAGATAGACAACAACTCACAAATAAGCAAAGGTTGGAAATCTCGCTTAGAGGATTGAAAAATGGCACCATCAGTTCGGACAACACACTACGGCAAAAATTATGGATAACAACTCTTTTTTTCGATGCTTGGGGGTCGCGTTGGGAATTCACGTATCTTGCCGACGCTTAAAAAAGCGTCGGTAGAGAAAAGGCTAATGCGTAGGGAAACGAGGAGAGAGAGAGAGAGAGGGGTTTCATTGCCGAACACAGTAATACTCCCGAGGGACAAAGTAATAGCATCGACCCGTTGTGGCTTGACTCGTGCTCTGTCACCACCATGATCTTCGACGACAGCCCCCAAAGTGATGCCAAGAAGCGCTTCGTCTTTGATGACAGGAATAAAGCAAGGGACGACGAGGAGGCCAAGTCCTGTCTCGGACTAGACCCATTGATCGGGTCTTTATCCATCAGCTCCCTTGCTGTGGTATGATGGTTCATTTGGACAATTCTATGAGGCTGGGAGACGTTGGAATACCTCGCTATGGGCGATGAGGTCATCCTTTGGTGGCCGTTGATGGCGGCATCTGTTGAGGATCGCGAAATACCCCCAAGATCACGGCTATAGCGTATATAAGTAATACAAAAAACTTTTACCGTTCTAATCTATGAGTATAAGATCATACCTTCAGATTTGAACTTTGGAACACTTTGATTCGATTGCTCGGCCTCAACCTTTTAGCCTTCCGCCGTATTTCCAAAAATACCTTCCTTCTCTCACAAGATGGTGGGATCTCTCGGCCGACCTAGGGTTTCTTATTTTTTTTTTCCTCAAAATGTTAACCCTAGCAACCAACTGAGAGGGTATTTATAGGGCTACAACAGGGACCAATAGGCAAATATGAAAAGGACCTCCCACGTAATTAAATCTCTCAATCCTATCCCGGGTTAGGATTCAATTACGTAAATTACAATTCATTCCACTAAAGAATTATAATTGTACTCCTAATCATATTCAAATTTATATTTTCGAGCCTTAATATTAAATACTTATTATCTCCCCACGTTAAGATTACAGATATCCACCAATTAAATTTAATTACTGACATATAATTTAATTGGCTATTATTATCCTTGAGACTTATCCACTTAACTTATTTGATGTATCGGATTCAAAATCCACTTGCAAGATTTGATACAATCAAAACTTATAAGCTTTCTCAAGGGGATATCATCAATCCAAATTAACAGGACGTGGATTCCTTCAACTATTAATATTCACCATATATATAATATTATTGCCCAACCCACTGAGTTTATTGACTCATATAGAATCTCACTTTATGTGTAATCAAAGCAATAATCACTACATACACGTGTCTAGAAATAGAATTCAGATTAAGAGCATAAGTAATCATAATATTCATGAGTTTTAAATTATTTTATAAAGTCAGTATAAAATAATTAACTCAACTGGGTCCTGTTCAATACACACAAAGTGTACTAGCACAAATAGTTAGAATAAACCATTCCCCGTAGTCAAGACAGACCTACTAAAAATTTGTGCATAGTTCTACTGATGGTGTGTCCAATTCCATCTAAAACTGTAAACAATAAACTTGTATTCAAAAGAACCGATGATCTAGTCTTCTATGTGTAAGCCGTACTCTACACACTAGATCAAATACTCTTGTAAATACTAGACACATGCACATATATAGTAAATGGCACACATTGCTCAAAATGAATTCTCTTTAAAATGTAAAGACATAACATAAAGCATATCTTTTAGTCTATATCTCTATCAGCATCATCATCGGCGGCAAGAACAGTGTGTAGCTGAAGCACAGAGCTAATGACCAATGCCTTGCCGGTCTTGACTCAGAGCATCTCGAAATCTAGATTGTTTCTTGTATTTATGCTATGTTCATGTCATTGACTTTCATTACCACAATCATGCATGCTCCCATTGTTTCTTATAGGAGAACAGGTTACCTTGGGAAGTTGTTCTTCCATTCTCAACAAAATTTTCTTTTCAATTTAAATTAGCATGTTTGAAGTGGAAGTTTAGCTGCTAATCTTGCATGGCTCCTGCAGTGTTTTATGTAAACCCTAATGATTGAGGCCTTCATGGTGTTCTCTAGGGATAGAATAGAGTTAAGATAGACAACAACTCACAAATAAGCAAAGGTTGGAAATCTCGTTTAGAGGATTGAAAATGGCACCATCAAGACAACATTAGCATAACAAATTTTTCCAATTATAAATATAGATTATAGTAAAATTGTACTTCAAGATACAAAGTTTGAGTAATTTGAAAGGTTGATCAATTAACACCCTAAGCTGTTGCTTCCCTTTTAAAAAAAAGAGGGTTGAAAAAAAAAGGGCCAAAATAGAAGAGAGGAAATGGCTGCGTATAAAGGTTATGTAGGGACCAAATTCCCTGATTAATTCATAAAAATTTGGTATGTTCAATTTGGGTTCAGGCCATGAACATGGACCTGGTGTTGACCCTGTCTCTTGTCCCGCAGCCAGTCGATAGTGGTGCAAAATGCATGAAGGAAAAGTCTTTGTATACCACCTCCGGTGCAGCAAGTCCTACATGGGGTGTACAGCTCTTTCTTATTGGTTGATATTCATTAAAAATATTAAGACACCTTTATGACATCCCAAGAAAAAAAATTACGACACCCAGTTGTAAACTTACGACACTGTAGTTATAAAGTTAAGACACCCATTCAGAAAGCAAAATTTTTTACGACACACCAGTTTTAAACTTACGACACAGTAGTTATAAAATTAAGACATCCGTTCAGAAAGCAAAAAAATTTATGACATCCTAGTTTTAAAATTACGACACTCTAGTTTTAAACTTAAGACAATCGCTTAGAAAATGTATCTCTACACAAATTCCAAAAAAAAAACTGTCTAATGTGCATTAATACCCGTTCATTTTTTTTTTTGAATTTGTATATAAACACATTTGGGTGTCGTAATTTTATAACTACGGTATCCCTAGGGTATGTAGTTTTTTTTGCTTTGTCTTAATTTTATAACTATAAGTTTAAAACTAGGGTCTCATAAGTTTGTTTTTCTTTCTTTATAGGTGTCTAAATTTTGACTTGACGTGCATTAATACTCGTTCAGCTTTTTTTTGGAATATGTACAGACATGTTTTCTAAAAGAATTTCATAATTTTATAACTAAATTGTCGTAAGTTTACAACTGGGTGTTGTAATATTTTTTTTTAATGGGTGTCTTAATTTTATAACTACGGTATCGTAAGCTTAAAACTAGGGTGTCGTAAAGTTTTCCTCGGAATGTCGTAAAGTTGTTTTAACATTTTTTAATGGGTGTCGTACGTATGTTGGTGCATAAGACTTGTTGCATCGGGTGTGGTGTACAAAATCTTTTCCATGCATGAATCATTGTTTCAACTTTCGCTGAGATATGGATGGGATATTGTTCCAAATTATTGCAGGGCAACTTTGGCACACCATCTATCTCAAGTACCGAGGTGGTGTAAGATGATGAAAGATTTTATTTCATAGAAAAACTAGAACGGTTTCCTCTCATAAAATTTAAATCCTTAATATCAATCATGGCCTATGGCTAGGGTCAACATGGATCAATTGCGAAAAGGAATGGGAGTTATTAGTGGCTGGATAGCAAATTATGTCAACGGATTATAAATGAACTGGATCAACTTCAAAATATAACATTAAATAAATCAATCTGAGTCTGAGCCCTTTGTCAATCAAGTTGAAAAATTAAACCTGAATCTGACTTGTATATTATATATATGGTTTATATGATACGACTCATATTTCTTATTTAATAATTAGATCATATTTGGATTGACACAAATGCATACTCATGCGATCTATTAATATCTTTGTAACCTGTTTAATGCCTTTCTAAGCATGCATTATTCATTACATTTTTAATTTTAAGTATTAAAATTTTGAGTTATGGATTATGATGATATATCCTTCCATTGTAATTTTCATTATTCCCGATTCATTTCAATCCAACCATTGAATCTCATATGATGATAAAATAATAATTAATTAAAGTATGATATTAACTTGAAAAATAGGTCTAGCAGGTCATTTATAGGCTAGTAGGTCGGGTTACACTAATTAACTCATTTAATAATTAAATTATTTATGGATCAGTTTCATATTATCTCAACAATTTGAGCCTTAACTAGCCAATTAATCATATCTATTGGATCAATCCAATTTTAATCCGAGCCCATTTATACTTAATTTAAATTCACTAACTTCATATTAGATTTAAGTTGTTCTAATAAATTATGTTTAAAATTATTATAATTATCAATCCAATTTTAATCCGAACGAAATTATACTCAATTCGAATCTACTAATTTCATGCAATTAAAGTTCATTTCGTTTTAATAAACCGTGCTCAAAACTGTCACCTTTATGATTGACGCATGTTTTAATCTCTAGCCTACATGTGCTCACATGTAGGTCAAATAGCGTAACATATTTGAATCTCCGCTTGCCTAAGCGTTCTGGTACAAGAATGATTCGGCCAATGCGTGGTAGTACTAAGGCGGTACTTCCAACCTGGCCCAATGCACTCTTAACAGGTTGCTTGTAGTGACTCTGGTGCACAAAGATGCTCATCGAACATCCACAATGATTGCAGTGCAAGCACGCATGTAGATCATATATATCATGGCTCAATAGGCCATGGCACACATGCTCACATAAAAACGTGGCCAATGACCATGTCCGATGCGCACTTTGTGCATCGAAGTTCGATACATAAAGACTTTTCCTAAGAGAAGAACAACAAATACAAATTAGTGCGGCTCAGGCCCGTTGGTTACCCATAATTGGGCATCCAAATTTGAGCCGAATTTGGGCAATTTTGGTTGGCTTAAAATGGAATTGAAGTGGTCAAACTAATTTCGATGCAGAGGGAGGAGGGGCCAAAAAAATAAGAAAAGCCCAAGATGGCTTTCAATACACCAAACCAAGCAGGGTTAACTTAATTGAGTTTTGACACAATTTACAAGCTTTTTCCATTATTTGTCCTCAATAGGTTTTATAGGATATATGGAGTCTTAACATATATAGAATTTTTCATTGCTTATGTAAACATGGATATTAGTATGCTTGGCCATCTTTAGAAATCATTGCTTAATAACAAAACATGATATTAATAAGCTTAGCTATCATTCAAACTTATTACTCAGTAAAGCTTTTTTGTTTTCTATAATTTATCACTTTCTTATATTATTTTCTAAAAAAAAATTAGAAGAAAAATTTAAACCTCTTGCATTGAGCTAGGTAGTATTCATAGAAGTTTTTGAGGTTTAACTTGATAGAGTTATCTATTTCCATTGATATATTACATTTGCAAAAACATTTATTGCTTAATATGCAAAAGGTATTAATGACACTGATATTGATATACTAGACTATTATTAAAATTTATTAATTAACATGCAATAAAAATTTGATTATTAAAGCCTTCTTTTTTGTTTATTGTAAATTACCTTATTACTATATCGTATTTCAAAAATAGTTTAGAAAAAGGAAAACTTGTTATTCTTTTTGTATTGTATGAGTTAGTATCAATGATGGAAGTTTCTATATGAAGTTGTGGAGTTATCCATTTACATTATGGCATTGAATTTTTAGAATGGCTGAATTCAGTGCTTGATGTGTCATAGATATTGATGACATAGATGCTAATATGCACAATTATTATTGAAATTTATTACTTAATATTGAACAAAAATGTGGCTATCAAACTCTTTTATTATATATATTTTAAAATAGATAGAAAAAAGAGAAAAAAGTTGTACCTTATGCATTGAGCGAGATTGATATTAATGATGAAAGATTTTATATCAACTTATATATAGTTATATATTTACATAATTCTATATATCAACTTATGCATTGAGCAGACTGAATTAGTGATGAAAGATTTTATATCAACTTATATATAGTCATATTTTACATAATTATATATCAACTTATGCATTAAACAAGACTGATATTAATGATGAAAGATTTTATATCAACTTATATATAGTTAAATATTTACAAAATTATATATATCAACTTATGCATTAAGCGATATTGATATTAATGATGAAATATTTTATATCAACTTTTACATAGTCATATATTTACATAATTATATAATCAACTTATGCATTAATTAACAAGACTGATATTAATGATCAAAGATTTTATATAACTTATATATAGTTATATATTTATAATTATATATATCAACTTATGCATGAGCGATCTATATAATGATGAAGATTTTATATCAAATATAATAGTTATATATTTACATAATTATATATATCAACTTATGCATGAGTGAGACTGATATTAATGATGAAAGATTTTATCAACTTATACATAGTTATATATTTACATAATTATATATATCAACTTATGCATTGAGGGAACATTAATGATGAAAGATTTTATATCGACTTATACATAGTTATATATTTACATAATTATATATATCAACTTATGCATGAGCGAGAATGATATTAATGATGAGAGATTTATACCAACTTATACATAGTTATATATTTACATAATTATATATCAACTTATGCATTGAACGAGACTGATATTAATGATGAAAGATTTATATCAACTTATACATAATTATATATTTACATAATTATATATATCAACTTATGCATTGAGCGAATCTGATATTAATGATGAAAGATTTTATATCAACTTATATATAGTTACATATTTACATAATTATATATATCAACTTATGCATTAAGGGAGAATGATATTAATGATGAAAGAATTTATATCAACTTATACATAGTCATATATTTACATAATTATATATACAACTTAAGCATTGAGCGAGACTGATATTAATGATGAAAGATTTTATATCAACTTATACATAGTTACATATTTACATATTATATATATCAACTTATTCATTGAGAGAATCTAATATTAATGATGAAAGATTTTATATCAACTTATACATAGTTATATATTTACATAACTATATATATCAACTTATGCATTTAGCGAATATGAAATTAATGAAAGATTTTATATCGACTTATACATAGTTATATATTTACATAATTATATATATCAACTTATGCATTGAACGAGACCGATATTAATGATGAAAGATTTTATATCAACTTAGACATAGTTATATTTACATAATTATGTATATCAACTTATGCATTGAGCGAATTTGATATTAATGATGAAAGATTTTGTATCAACTTATACATAGTTATATATTTACATAATTATATATATCAACTTATGCATTGAGCGAATCTGATATTAATGATGAAAGATTTTATATCAACTTATACATAGTGATATATTTACATAATTATATATATCAACTTAAGCATTGAGAGAATCTGAAATTAATGATGAAGATTTTATATCGAATTATACATAGTTATATATTTACATAATTATATATAACAACTTATGCATTGAGAGAAAACTGATATAATGATGAAAGATTTTATATCGACTTATACATAGTTATATATTTACATAATTATGTATAACAACTTATGCATTTAGTGAATCTGATATTAATGATGAAAGATTTTATATCAACTTATACATAGTTATATATTTACGTAATATATATATCAACTTATGCATTGAGCGAGACTGATATTAATGATGAAAGATTTTATATCAAACTTATACATAGTTATATATTTACATAATTATATTTATCAACTTATATATAGTTATATATTTACATAATTATATATATCACTTATGCATTGAGCGAATCTGATATTAATGATGAAAGATTTTATATCGACTTATACATAGTTATATATTTTAAAATTATATATATCAACTTATGCATTGAGTGAGACTAATATAATGATAAAGATTTTATATCAACTTATACATAGTTATATATTTACATAATTAGTATATCACTTATGCATTTAGCGAATCTGATATTAATGATGAAAGATTTTATCACTTTATACATAGTTATATATTTACGAAATTATATATATCAACTTACGCATTGAGCGAATCTGATATTAATGATGAAAGATTTTATATCAACTTATACATGGTTATATATTTACATAATTATATATATCAACTTATGCATTGAGCGAGACTGATATTAATGATGAAAGATTTTATATCAACTTATATATAGTTATATATTTACATAATTATGTATATCAACTTTGCATTGAGCGAATCTAATATTAATTATGAAAATTTTATATCAACTTATACATAGTTATATATTTACATAATTATATATATCAACTTATGCATTGAGTGAATCTGAAATTAATGATGAAAGATTTTATATCGACTTCTATATAGTTATATATTTACATAATTAGATATATCAACTTATGCATTGAGCGAGACTGATATTAATGATGAAAGATTTTATATCAACTTATACATAGATATATTTTTGCATAATTATGTATATCAACTTATGCATTGAGCAAATTTGATATTAATGATGAAAGATTTGTATCAACTTATACATAGTTATATATTTACATAATTATATATATCAACTTATGCATTGAGCGAATCTGATATTAATGATGAAAGATTTTATATCAACTTATACATAGTTATATATTACATAATTATATATCAACTTATGCATTGAGCGAATCTGAAATTAATGATGAAAGATTTTATATCGACTTATACATAGTTATATATTTACATAATATATATATCAACTTATGCATTGAGCGAGGCTGATATTAATGATGAAAGATTTTATATCAATTTATACGTAGTTATATATTTACATAATTATGTATATCAACTTATGCTTTGAGCGAATCTGATATTAATGATGAAAGATTTTGTATCAACTTATACATAGTTATATATTTACATAATTATATATATCAACCTATGCATTGAGCGAATCTGATATTAATGATGAAAGATTTTATATCAACTTATACATAGTTATATATTTACATAGTTTATATATCAACTTATGCATTGAGCGAATATGAAATTAATGATGAAAGATTTTATATCGACTTATACATAGTTTATATTTAGATAATTATATATAACAACTTATGCATTGAGCAAGACTGATATTAATGATGAAATATTTTATATCAACTTATACATAGTTATACATTTACATAATTATGTATATCAACTTATGCATTGAGCGAATCTGATATTAATGATGAAAGATTTTATATCAACTTATACATAGTTATATATTTACGTAATTATATATCAACTTATGCATTGAGCGAGACTGATATTAATGATGAAAGATTTTATATCAACTTATGCATTGAGCGAATCTAATATTAATGATGAAAGATTTTGTATCAACTTATACATTTATATTTACATAATTTTGTATATCAACTTATGCATTGAGCGAATCTAATATTAATGATGAAAGATTTTATATCAAATTATACATAGTATATATTTACATAAATATATATCAACTTATGCATTGAGCGAGTCTGATATTAATGATGAAAGATTTTATATCAACTTATACATTGTTATATATTTACATAATTATATATATCAACTTATCCATTCAGCAAAACGAAATTAATGATGAAAGATTTTTTATCGACTATACATAGTTATATATTTACATAATATATATCAACTTATACATAGTTATATAATTACATAATATATCAACTTATGCATTGAGCGAATCTGATATTAATGATGAAAGATTTTATATCGACTTATACATAGTTATATTTGTATATATATATATCAACTTATGCATTGAGCGAGACTGATATTAATGATAAAAGATTTTATATCAACTTATACATAGTTATATATTTACATAATTATGTATATCAACTTATGCATTGATCGAATCTGATATTAATGATGAAAGATTTTATATCAACTTATACATAGTTATATTTACATAATATATATATCAACTTATGCATTGAGCCAATCTGATATTAATGATGAAAGATTTTATATCAACTTATACATAGTTATATATTTACATAATTATATATATCAACTTATTATTGAGAGAATCTAAAATTAATGATGAAAGATTTTATATCAACTTATACATAGTTATATTTTACATAATTATATATAACAACTTATGCATTGAGCGAGACTGATATTAATGATGAAAGATTTTATATCAACTTATACATAGTTATATATTTACATAATTATGTATATCAACTTATTCATTGAGCGAATCTGATATTAATGATGAAAGATTTTATATCAACTTATACATAGTTATATATTTACATAATTATATATATCAACTTATGCATTGAGCGAATCTAAAATTAATGATGAAAGATTTTATATCGACTTATACATAGTTATATATTTACATAATTAGATATATCAACTTATGCATTAAGCGAGACTGATATTAATGATGAAAGATTTTATATCAACTTATACATAGTTATATTTTTACATGATTATGTAAATCAACTTATGCATTGAGCGAATCTGATATTAATGATGAAAGATTTTGTATCAACTTATACATAGTTATATATTTACATAATTATATATATCAACTTATGCATTGAGCGAATCCGATATTAATGATGAAAGATTTTGTATCAACTTATACATAGTTATATATTACATAATTATATATATCAACTTATGCATTGAGCGAGACTGATATTAATGATGAAAGATTTTATATCAACTTATACATAGTTATATTTACATAATTATGTATATCAACTTATGCATTGAGCGAATCTGATATTAATGATGAAAAATTTTATATCGACTTATACATAGTTATATATTTACATTGATATATTAGAATTATAAAGAAGTTTAATTTTTTGCTTAATATGCCATAGGTCTAAATGATGTCTATATTAATTTGATTGATATCATTAATAAAATTCGTTGCTTAATATTAAATAAAAAAATCAAATATTGAAATGTTCTATATTATTATTTATTACTGTAATATAGTATATTTTAAAAATATTTAGAAAAAAATATATCTTATGCATTGCCCAAGGTAGGTATTAATGATGAGAGTTATTCGTTGACATTCCTTTATTCTTTTTTAGAATTGTTTGTTTCATTATCTAATGCACAAGGTATATTAATGACGCTAGTATTAATTTGTTCATCCATTATTAAAATTCATTGATTAATAAGAAATAAAATTTTAGCTATTGAGGCCTTTAATCTTTTATAATTTATTACGTTATTATATTACATTTCAAAAATAGTAAGAAAAAAAAAGAAAAAACAATCATATCCTATTAATGTATATCTTGAAGGATGGTATTAATGCAAATATATATTATATGTTTTTTATATAGAAGCTTAACTTGTATAGATTTTTCTATTGATATTGCTATATTATATTTTAAGAAAATAAAAACCATACCCTTATATCACTTGTATTTATGTTATTTGTAATCAATAAAATTCTTGCTATTAAAAATGACTACAAAATAGAAAACTTAGGTGCACATTGAGCTACTCCAGTCTCAATTTTTCTGCATTGTTGGATTTCGAATCCCGCCATGTTCCAGTCTCAAATTTTCTATAGAATAATCCGTGTATATCTTGTTGGGATTTAAAACGTTGATTTAACCTCAGCCTAGACTTAATTTGATCTAAATCCAAAGCATCTAGTTGGATTAGGATTGTGTTCGATCGACCCAAACCCATTTGACAATCTGATGGGTCAAAAATATTGTTTAACCATTATCTAATATTCCAACTCAATTAGTCAGGTCTAAATTTAAAATCATGAATTAAAACAAAACTAGATCCAGTGCTCTTTTGTAGCGTGGACTGACATATTACTCTGGGACTTGAGGACCAATATTGAATGATTTGGCACTTGTTAGATAAACTCAGCAAGGAATAGTGCAATCAGCCTTCTCATTTCAAATGAGGGAGAATGTACAAAACTTCTCCTATCTACAACCATTAGCCGAATCAATTGCAACCTCATCTCTCAAAGCTTGTCCATTAAGAGGTCCAAGGTTGAGGCGTTGGGTAACTAGAACTTGCAATTCTTGTGAGCATTTGAATAGCCTTTCTCACTTCGAAAACCCTAATGCATGGCCTCAAATTTAAAAAAAAAAAAAAAGAGAAATCCTGAACGCTTGTCCATTTATATAAAACTCAAAGAAATATATTCAACAATCCAAGCTCAACCCTTGGATGCAAACAATTAATAGACCTAACACAAAAGCAAACCATTCCAACTTGACCTAAATAATTTAAAATTCTTAGCCTTGAGTCTAGTTCGCTCCAGGTCACGCTAGAGCCAGACTTGACCTGAACAGTCCCACTCGCTGCATTACTCAATTTGCTGCCCAAACCTACTCTATGGTTCCAGATTTTGACTTGAGGTTGTCTAATGATAAGCAACTACTGACCCTTTCATTGTATGCTCAGACCTTGTAGAGATAATAGCGCTCAGGGTACAGAGTACCCCTTCAAGGTCCTCTATGGAAGTTTGAGGGATATAGAGAGGTAGCCATTGGTTACACACAGTTCTTGGCTTTAGCTATATTTGAAAATTCTCAACTTTAAATCTAGTTAGGACTAAATTCGAAAATAGATATTGTACAATAATAATCTAAGTCATTGGATTGGAAAGAGCTTGGGTTAGATTGAGTCATTTCCAAGCCAAAACCTACACTCAACTTAGTCAGTATTGGCTTTAGAATTTGGACTCAGAACCAAACTGATCCCATCTTAAAACTGATTTAGAACTAACTTGATTAGATCAGTTCAATTTTGAGTAAATTCTAGGGTAGAGCTATTTTTTTCTATTCTTATTTATTTAATGAATGTTTGATATCTAATAGCTTAATTTTTTGTCTCTTAATTATGTTTAATAAAAGAATATATAGTATTTATTGACTAATTTAAATTTAGGATCTCTTAATAGAGATAGGCACATAACTCATAAAATGTATGTAATGTGGTTTGATCTCTAAAATTACTTTTAGGAGCGGACTCTCGAAACAAAAACCAACCCTAATGGAATCGGTTTCAAGTTTTTCATCCAAAAACTAATTTTATTAATACTCAAATATGAATCAACCTGGCTCTATCAAATCAAATTAGTATAGGTTCTTGTTAGGAAATATGTCCTACAGCCAATCGTCTAGCTTATAGACGGTTGTAATTTATTGTACATAATTTATTTGATTAATAAAAGTTATTATGGTAATACAACATATTTTTCATCTTTTAATAGAACTCTTATATGTTGTAATCCTTAGAATTACATTTATTTGAGAAAGAAGGAATTGTTCTTAAATGGGTTCACGACCAAATGATACGTAACCTAGGACAATAACATAGTCAAGTATAGGTCATTGTGTGCCATATATGTTGGTTTGTCCACTTAAACCAAGGAGTGTATGACATTAGTATGGCATGCAGGTGAGTGTAGGAGTACATTCACTGAACAGTGGCTCATCTCTGTTGAGTACTCTACTGTTAAGGGTATCTCACAGAAGGGCAATAGGTATAAGTGTCCCTTTGACCTGAGACTATCATGGTAACTTAGTAAGCAACTCACTGTACTTAGGCGCTGGACTACCTGAATTTCTAATTCAATGATGGAAGGTTGTTGGGTACAGTCAACTATTTGTTAAATCAGTGATGAGTCAAGATAGAATTGTCCGCTCTAAGTATTAGAGTTAATGCTCGGTTTGTGTTTCAATTTTGCAAAACCTTGGCCAGAATAATCCATGTGAGGAGTCACAGGATTGTACAGTTGAAACACACTTAGATATTTTTTGGAAGTTGGTAGTGAACTCTGAATTCATCTTGAGTATTTAGACAAGGGGATGAATTATATGGTAACCATAGCTTAGGTTCCTAAATATTTCTTTGCATACATTCAGTCTATTCGGACATCGGTACCATTACTAGATGGTCACATCGATTGGTATAGAAAGTGTTTCTATGCTACCGACTTAGATTCGAACCTATGAAGCCATGTACATAGTCAGATGACCTAGAGATAGGCTTGACCCATGATCTAAGTGAGACTTGATCATATGGGTAATACCGAGTTTGTACTAGCAATATCTAGCTAGCACTGGGCATTAGCGATAGTACTTATTCTAGGGATGAATTTGAGTTAGTTTGTAACTTAAGTAAATTTTTAAATTTATTCTGACCCATTGTGGGATAGGACTTGAATTATAGACCAATGGTTAGTCTGACGATAGAGTAGTTTAGATCCGGTTTCAAAGTGGTTTGAATCGGATATCAAATATAGCCTTTGATCATTTATTTATGACTTTTGAAATCATAAATTACTTTAAATTAAAAATTAAATAAGTCCAATGCGAAGTATGGTTTGAGATCTTCGCATGGGTTTTTTCAGATTTTAATTTGGACTTCAAACGGATTTAATCTGATTATTTTCATATTTATAGATATTTTGAATATTTTTATGGCACCAACGAGAGTTTAAAACTTCAGAAAATTTATGATTCTATCATTTTATGTAAATTACGATTCTGCCATTTTATTTAAATTATGATTTTTTATTGAGATGAGTAAATTTGAAATTTTGTATAAATTACGATTTTGCTATTTCAATGACGTGAATTTAAAATTTTATTTAAATTACAATCTTGTCATTGAGATGATGTGAATCCATAAATTTGTTTTATAAAATTTTTTTACGTATTGACAATGCGTGAATGCTCATAACCCATCTGCTTTCAAAAATTGAATATTATCGTATCTGTAAAATAAATTTAAAAAGGTTGTTTTGGGTTGTTTTACGATGGGTTTATTTAAGAAACGTTTCTTGGACATCATGGTAGCAGAAAAAAAATGTTAAAAATCAGAGAAGTCCAAGAAGAGAGGGTCTCTTCTCTTGGAGAAAGTTCTCAATCCCTTCTGTTTCTACATCCCCTGTCTCAAGGTTTCCTGGCGTGCGTACGAATAGACGAGTGGTGGTGTGCATACGAAATAGAGGAGTAGCACGTGCGACTCTCGCAAGGCATCAAGAGGAAACTATTCATAGGAGATCAGATCTGCATCCAGTTTTTACATTAGGTATGCAAGTTAAAAGGTATAAAATTTAATTTTAAAATTTTGCATGCTTTTAATTATAGATATATATGACGTATTTTATAAATTTAATTAGATTAAATTTAAATAAAATACATGCATACAAATAAACCTGAGATCCTGGGACATGCTAAAATCAATTTTTTCCTTTAGTTCTTAACTTATTCGAACTGATTATTGCTCTCATGAAGAGGTCACATGTATACATTATATACCTATTTTTTACTTTTATTGGTTTTTTTAATTATAAATAAGATTTTATTTTATAAGTTTGTGTAAAAAATGAATTTTGAAATACTCTTATATACCTTGGTTAAACTATAAATTATCAAAACGACCTTGTTCAGTTGTATCTTGGTAGTTATACCAAATAAATAAGTTGTTGCTTCCTCTCATCCAAAGAAAAATAAAGGAAAGAAAAACACATTGCTTTATGAAAAAGAAATATATAGATTTTTCAGAAAAATTTAAGTTTAGTTTTTTTTTCCCCCTCAAACGTGTTAGAAAATTGTCTCCCATTTTCACCTCCAAAACCTCCACTACAAGAAAATTTAAATATAGCGACGCCCAAATGCATCGCTAATACATCGCTAAACACCCTATAGCGACGCATTAGTGATGCAATTGCGGCGTCGCTACGAATGTCGTCGCAATCTCAATTTGTCGCAATTACGTCGCTTAACAGCGACTCTCTGCAACGCAATAAATGTATCATAATATATTGCGACGCAATTAAATGCGTCGCAATATATTGTGACGCAACATACATGCGTCGCTAATTTTAAAAATAATTTTTTAAAAAATATTTGCGACGAAAAACTTCATCGCAATTGAGTCGCTAATTAATTTATTTATTTTTTAAAAAAATTTAATTAGCGACTCATTAGCGACTTAAATTACATCGCTAATATTTCTAAATTATTATTATTAAATATTGCAACACATTTAGTTGCATCGTAATATTTAATAATAATATATTTTAGATATATTAGCAATGCAATTTCAGTCGCTAATGCATCGCTAATTAAAATTTTTTAAAAATATTATGACACCATGTCATTGTGTTGCAATATTTAATAATAATATTTTAAAAATAGTAGCGATACAATTTCAGTCGCTAATGCATCGCTAATTAATTTTTTTTAAAAAAAATAAAATATTAAAAATTAAAACGGTTAATATAATTTTGTTACATTTAAATATTGATCGAAACATTCTTCACTCATATTGATCCAAACAATAATCATTCAATTTCCAAAAATAATTAATATATTAAAATTTTGAAGTTTTCATGTACATAATATAAAAAGTAAAAAAAATACATCAAGAATCCGCGCGATCACGTGGAGGCTGGAAACCCTGCGACATGTGGCTAACCATATCCTGCAACTGACGCATCTGATCTCGCACGTCTATAAGCTCCTGCTAATGGCCTTGCATACGCTGCTCGAACTCATGCTCGAACTTCTGGCGAACGTCCTACCGAACCTCCTGACGAACGTCCTGCCGAACCTCCGCCATAATATATCTCCAATGTCGTCTAAACGCTCGGCAGGAATATCACCAGAATATCGCGAGCTAGAGGCATGATGGGGAAAATATGCAGAAGTTCTAGTGCCCAGACCATAGACCCTGCGGTCTCGCGGCTGGGCACCAATAGCCTCCAAAAACACACGTCGACTCTCCTCTGCTGAGAGTTCGACGGGCATCTCCCCATCAACCTACGATGCCTGGGAGCGAAGCTCCTCGACTCGTGTCTTTGAATTATAAAATCAACAATAAATGAATCAATAAATTTCTCTAAATAAAATTTTAAAAATTAAATAGATACTACATAAAGCTAATTTATTACCGCAACCTCCCGTGATCGCATATCGACCCAGGAACCATCCCTCCTGGTGTGTGTCGCCCTAAATAGACGAAACTCACCAGGATCTCCGCCCTCTTGCTCAGACTATAACAATAAAAAAAATTGATATTAATGCAAATATTTATAAATAAATAAATTAGTAATTAAATTATTTATTTTTTTACAATACGGCATCTGTGCTCCTAAATCGAAATGGAGCCCGAAGTGTGGCGGGAGAGACCCGTGCCAGGACCGCCCCTCTCGGATCGGCAGTTCATGCTGGCTGATGCGGACCTCCTGCGCCAGCCATCGGATTGCCAGGCCTGCTGCCACTCGTGCCAAATACCCTCTGGGCAGGATGGTGACCCAATGACCTTCAACGATGAAGCATGTCAGAGTATCGGCGTCCCATAAGAGCCTCCCATGCTGCCCTAATGGCATCATGGCTGGCAGGGTCCCACGTAAACTTTTTCTGCATTAAAATAAACAGTTAGTTTCAGAATTTATTAAGATTAAGCAATTTTATATCAGTGATAAATTGTATTTAATAAGTTTACCTAAACTTAGAAAAATAAAACTCCCTCGTGGCTGGAGATACGTGGCGCCAATCGTAGCCACTGGGATCTGCATGCCTTTGAAATACGGAGCTGATGTGGCTCGATATATGATGCTGCTCAATAAATCTATTAAAAAAATGCATGTTTATAAGTAATTGACTTAAAAACATCAACATATATTTTTAATTAGTATATATTTACAGCCCCTGAGCATCCAGTCGAAATACGGTGCGGCCGATGGTGGAAGAACTCTCGAAGGTATGTGCCGATCGGCTGGATGGTAATACCAATGCAGGATCGCTGCCGACTGGTGGAGAGATCGAAGGCTATGCGATGTATGGAGATCCGAACTCTCCATCTCCAAAGCTCATGTGATCTGATGCAGTAGGGCTACGTCCCTGCTCACTCCGTATGTCGTCGGTGGATCTATCTCTGCCCGTCATACTGAAAATACTAAAGATTCATGCAATTAAATTATGATTAACGATTGACTATGTAAAAATTTAACACTTATAAAATAAAGTTGAATTTAAAAAAAAACCTCTATGTTTAATCGGTGTCATTTGTTTCGTAAAATATTGGTTCAACATCTGATGCCGTATCGGACTGCGATTCAGTTTCATTATCATCGGAAGGAAACCAAACATTTGCATCCGCAATTTCTTGGACATCACCATTTGGATCTCTAAGTGATGTTTCAGGAGCCCTTGTGTCGTCCTCAATTGCATGCATTTCCATCTCATCCTCTTGAAATGCAGGGCACTCAGCTGATTGACTTGATGAACTCTCCTCTAATACGATTGTCGAACGTTGGACGATTTTAGAAACAGCTCACCAATCTCGCTTGTCATTGCACGAACTTGGATAACCGCAGTAAACACTTGCTGAGCTTGGGATGCAAGGATGAATGGTTCATATTTATGCAATCTTCGTCGATGGTTCACTTCAACCAAATTGTATTCGTTATGAACCCTTTTGCCCACAGGAACTGTCGGATCAAACCAATCGCAACGAAACAATACGGTTAGTTTCATAGGCCAACCGATGCCTCAGGGGTGGGGGAAAAACTCCACCCCATTTTCAATTTTTTTAAACGGTGGCCTGGCCACCGTGGCCAGGCCACCGCCGGCTACGACTGCCGCCGTGGCTGGCGCCTCAGGGGTTAGGGAAAAACCCCACCCCAATATTTTTTTTTTTAATCGGTGGCCTGGCCACCGTGGCCAGGCCACCGCCGGCCATGGCAGCGGCCGTGGCCGTCGTCTCCGGCGACGGTCGCGGTCGTCACCTGAGACGACAGCCACAGCCGCCGCCTCAGGCCAGCGCCTCAGGGGTGGGGGAAAAACCCCACGCCAAATTTTATTTTTTTTTAAACCGGTGGCCTGGCCATCGTGGCCAGGCCACCGCCGGCTACGACCGCCGCCTCAGGCCAGCGCCTCAGGGGTGGGGAAAAACCCACCCCAAATTTTTTTTTTTAAATCGGTGGCCTGGCCACCGTGGCCAAGCCACCGCCGCCTCAGGCCAGGGCCTCAGGGGTGGGGGAAAAACCCCACCCCAAATTTTTTTTTTAAACGGTGGCCTGGCCACCGTGGCCAAGCCACCGCCAGCCACGTCGGCGGCCATGACCGTCATCTATGGCCACGGCCGGCCATGGCCTGAGACGATGGCCACGGCCGCCGCCGTGGCCGTGGCCTCACGAAAACGGGAGGGCGGGGGGGGGGGGTGGTGGGGGAGGGGGGCTTACCTCGCCGGGGGGAGGGAGGGACTGCCACCGGTGGCTCGTAATGCCGGGGAGAGGGCGGGGGGAGGCGGAGGATGGGGACGGCGCGGTAGGGTTAGAAGAGGAAGAAGAAGAGGCCGAGGGGGGGGGGCCGGGTGCGACTCAGAATATATACTAGGGTTTAGCGATGCAATTTTGCGTCGCTAAACCCTCGCTAATTTTTTTTAAAATTTATTATAAATTAGTGACGTAATTCTGCATCGCTAATATGTTGCTAATTTATCTTTTTTATTATTTTATGGGAAACTTAGCGATGCAAATAATTGCGTCGCTAATGAGTCGCTAATTAGGCGACAATGACCGGCAGAAATTTTATTTTTATTTTCAGAGAAAATGCGTCGCTAATGCGTCGTAAATTTTTATTTGATAATTATATTTGATAAAAATTATTTTTTCTGAAAATAATTACGACGCATATGGTTGCGTTGCAATGTTTTATTTTTAAATTTTGTATAACATTTTTTTTTACAAATTTTGCGACGCAATAGATGCGTCGCAAAGTTAATAATTATTTTTTTTAATTTTTTGGTTTATTGCGTCGCTAATGCATCGCTATATAACGTAATTTAAATTTTTTTTAATTTTTTTATTTTGTAATTATATTTGATAAAAATTATTTTTTCTTAAATAATTGCGATGCATATGGTTGCGTCGCAATATTTTATTTTTAATTTTTTTATAACATTTATTTTTTTTAAATATTATGACGTAAATCATGCGTTGCGAAATTAAAATTTATTTTTTTTATTTTTTTGATTTATTGCATCGCTAATGCGTCGCTATCTAACATAATTTAATTTTTTTAAAAAAATATTTACGATGCACAGATTTGCGTCGCAATATTTCTATTTGATAATTATATTTGATAAAAATTACTTTTTCTTAAAATCATTGCGATGCATATGGTTGTGTCGCAATGTTTTATTTTAAATTATTTTATAATATTTTTTAAAAAAAATATTGTGATGCAAAATATGCGTCACAAAATTAAAATTCATTTTTTTAATTTTTTGATTTATTGCATCACTAATGCGTCGCTATTTAACATAATTTATTTTTTTAAAATATTGTGATGCACTGATTTGCGTCGCAATATTTTTATTTGATAAAAATTATTTTTTCTTAAAATCATTGCGATCAATCCAAGCCTTGATCCCGATCGGCGACGATTGATCTTCGATCATCGTGATCGATCCGACGGTCCGATCGGTGACGATCCGACGGTTGCGATCGATCCAAGCACTGATCCCGATCGACAATGACCGATCTCGTGCCATTGCGATCGGTCCGATCGGCGATGATTCGATGGTTGCGATAGATCCAAGCCTTGATCCCGATCGGCGACGATCAATCTCAACCGTGATCCAATAGTTGCGATCGATCCAAGCCGTGATCCCGATCGGCGATGATCGATCATCCGAACGTCGCGATCGATTTAATGATCTGATCGGCGACGATTCAACGGTTGTGATCAATCCAAGCCCTGATCCCGATCGGCGATGATCGATCTTGGACTGTTGCGATCGGTTCGATCGGCGATGATCCGACGGTTGCGATCGATCCAAGCCCTGATCCCGATCGGTGATGACCGATCTCAACCATGATCCGATGGTTGCGATCGATCCAAGCTTTGATCCCAGTCGGCGATGATTGATCTCGGACCATCGCGATCGATCCAATCGGCGATGATCCGACGGTTGCGATCGATCCAAGCTATGATCCCGATCAGCGACGATCAATCTCGGACCGTCGCGATCGATCCGATCGGCAATGATCCGATGGTTGCGATAGATCCAAGACATGATCCCGATCGGCGACGATCGATCTCGGACCGTTGCGATCGATCCGATCGGCAACGATTCGATGGTTGCGATCGATCCAATCCCTGATCCCGATCGGCAACGATCGATCTCGGACCGTTGCGATCGATCTGATCGGCAATGACCCGATGGTTTCGATCGATCCAAGCCTTGATCCCAATTGGCGTCGACTGGTTTCGTGCCGTGGCGATCGGTCCGATCAGCGATGATCTGATGGTTGCGATCAATCCAAGCCCTAATCCCGATCGATGATGACCGATCTCGAACAGTTATGATCGGTCCGATCGGCGACGATCCGACGGTCCGAGATCGATCCAAGCTATGATCCCGATCGGCGATGATCGATCTCAGACCGTTGCGATTGATCCGATCGGCGATGATCCGACGGTTGCAATCGATCCAAGCCCTGATCCCGATCGATGACGACCGATCTCTGACCATTGCGATCGATCCGATCGGCGATGATCCGATGATTGCGATCGATCCAAGTCGTGATCTCGATCGACGACGATCGATCTTGGACCGTCGCGATCGATCCGATCGGCGATGATCCGACGATTGCGATCGATCCAAGCCCTGATCCCGATTGGCGACGACCGATCTCGGACCATTGCGATTGGTCCGATCGGTGATGATTCGACGGTTACGATCGATCCAAGCCATGAACCCGATCGGCAATGATCCGACGGTTGCGATAGATCCAAGCCATGATCCAGATCGGCGACGATCGATCTCAGGCCGTTGCGATCGGTTCGATCGGTGATGATCCAACAGTTGCGATCAATCCAAGCCCTAATCCCGATTGACGACGATCGATCTTGGACCGTTGCGATCGCTCCGATCGGCAACGATCCGACGGTTGCAATCGATCCAAGCTGTGATCCCGATCGGCGACGATCGATCTCGGACCGTGCGATCGATCCGATCGGCTATGATACGATAGTTGCGATCAATCCAAGCCATGATCCTGGTCGGCGATGACCGATCTCGGACCGTTGCCATCGATCCGATCGGCGACGATCCGATGGTTGCGATCGATCCAAGCCCTAATCCCGATCGGCGACGATCGATCTCGAACTGTCGCGATCGATCCGATCGGCGACGATCCGACGGTTGCGATCGATCCAATCCATGATCCCAATCGGCAACGACCGATCTGACTCATGTACCAAAATTAATTTTTTTAAAACAATTACGACGCATTTCATTGCGTCGCAATGTTTTATTTTAATTTTTTATATTTTAATTATATTTTATAAATTTATTTTTTAAAAAAAATATTGCGACGCATTATTTGCATCGCTAAATTAAAAATTAATTTTTTAATTTTTTAATTTATTGCGTCACTAATGCATCGCTACTTAACATAATTAATTTTTTTTAAAAATATTGCGATGCAATTAATTGCATCGTAATATTTTTATTTCATAATTACTTTTAATTTCAAATTTAAATTTATTTTTTAAAAAATATTGCGATGCAATACTTGCGTCGCTAAATAAAAAATTATTTTTATTAATTTTCTGTTTTATTGCATCGCTATTGTGTCGCTATTTAATATAATCAATTTTTTAAAAAGATTGCGACGCACTGAATTATATCGTAATATTTTTATTTATAATTATATTTTATAAAAATTAATTTAATTTAAAATACTTGCGATGCAATACTTGCGTCGCTAAATTAAAAATTATTTTTTGTATTTTTCTGGTTTATTGCGTCGCTATTTAACATAATTAATTTTTTTGAAAACATTGCGACGCATTTGGTTGCATCACAATATTTTTATTTCATAATTATATTTTATAAAATTTAATTTTAAAAATATTGCGATACATTATTTGCATCGCTAAATTAAAAAATTAATTTTTTAATTTTATCTGGTTTATTGAGTCGCTAATGCGTCGCTAATTGAGTCGCAATTTTTTTTGTTGGGGGAGGCGTCGCAATTTGATCGTAATTTAGCGACGAAAGAATGCGTCGCTAAATTTGCGTCACTATTTCAGTATTTTCTTATAGTGCTCCTCATTTACTGCTATAGGCCAACCTTCCAATCTGACCACTACCACCTCTCTCAACGACATCCTCTCCAAAGTCCGCTGTATTGAACTTGTTCTCTCCATCTTCCACCTTCATATTGTCCTCAACCAACCACCTTCACATTCATCAGGGCAATATCATGATCTCTTTGGAAAGAAAATACCACCTGGAGATATGTTTTACTGAAACCATTAGGACTTGATATTGTTAAAGTACATGATATTGAAATTGTACTTAGATCATGAAAGACTTAGTTTTATTATATCCTTCTCTTGTATTATCATCAAGAGGATAATGTTTTTAGGGTGTTACACACCTGATGTCATGATTCCCTCACGATTTATTGTGTGCATGGAATTGCCAAGCGCTGGCAAATCTCAATGATGTTTTGGACGTAGCCAGGACAAGTTTATTTTGGCTTGGAGGTAATTCAGTGCCAAATAAAAATTCCTAAATTTATGCATAGAATCTCACATCCTCTTAGCCACTGTTTTCATGCAATGCATATTGCCTCTGTTAACATCGTTTCATGGTCTGCCAATTTATTTCTTTTTTGAGGTTCACTATATATGCATAACCCTAATGAAGCTGATGGAGAAGCACCAATCTAGAGTAACCATTAAAAACTAAGCCAAATGGTTTGTTTTGTTGGTAATAACTGAAAATTTTATTGTAATAATGCTTACTCTTCATGTGTCTTAGACTAATGGACAACTGCTTCTAGTTAGTACAAATAATTTGCTGCCATGCTGATGTCCCGTACTAAGACATGAACATGCATGCTGAGGTAAAACCCTCTATCTATTTTACTACCATCAAGCCTATCAATCACTCTTCAATGCCTCTGCTTCTCCAACACATTGACATTTCTCCCTTGAATTCAAAACAATTCTGTTTTGTCCTAACACTTGCAGAGTTCAACTAATATCTTGCCCAACTTCGATAGCCCTTATCTCCTACCATTGCCCAAATCTACCAAATGATCACTTAATCTTCTAAACATACATGCAAAGCAAAATCCTTTCCTAACTACATTGCTTTTCAAACAACCGGCCAGTTACCCGTTGGATCATAATTAATCTGAGGTAAAACCTACATGCTTTACTAAAACAAATAAACTTTCTCATTAATTAGTGTGCCATAATGTAAGATGAATATAATGCTTTAATTTGTAATGACACTTAAAACTCTTATTCCCCCACCAATAATACATAGTTGAATGTTTCAAATGAAAACATGTTAGAATGGTGGCTTGCAATAAGGCCTACTTGATGGTGAAGAGGTAGAATCAATAGGAAGGCATGGACTATTTTGAGACCTTCAGTCCGATAGTTAAGCCTATATATACAGATCAACCTCCTGGATTTATGGACCAAAATTATGCAATATATTTATGCAAATCTAACAAAGCTCCTCATGGACTCAAGCACTTCAAGCTTGGTTTTAGAGGTTCACTCATCATTTTCCTAAATTAGGCCTTATTAGTGTTAAGTCCAATACTTCATTATTCATACAAACTAATGCCTAGAATATTATGTACTTGTTAATGTATATTGATGATATCGTAATTAGAGAGGGTAGTTCCGCTACTACAACTTTTTTTTGTTCAAGGACTAGATAAAGCATTCTTCCTCAAAAACTCAGGCCTATGATACTATTTTCTTACGATTGAAGCATCTTCATCGTCACAAGACGTCTTGTTATTATAAATAAATATATAATAGTTTGCTTGTACGAATAAAGAATAGAGCAAAGTGATAAACACATAAATAATTATCATTAAACCTATTAATTAATAATTTAACGTATCTATTATTATTAATATTTTAATATTTTTTATAATATTTTAGATAAAACCTTATCAATTTAAAGAGCTCGATTTTAGGAATTTAATGACGCAAACGTTTCCTCATCGTCTTCTCAGCCGTTTTTCTTTATTTTCATCCGATTCTTCTCTTAATTAATTCTAACCATTTCCTTCAAATAGATTAGATTAGAAGTTATCAAATTGAAAGAATTAAATTCCTCTAGAAGGAATTTGGATTTAATTCATGATTTCTCTGGGATTTTTCTCCGCACTTCTCGTTGCCTCTACGTCTGTCTCTGTTTTGATCCCGTTGCTTCGCCACGTCTTCTCCGCGTCCGGACCTCTACAAATAGCAGCAGAGAACCCTCGTTTGGAGGGGGAAGTCCGTGGAGGCACTGCATCAAGGGTCCGTGAAGCAGTCATCCGCCCGTCCGAGACTCTGTTCCGTGGCTTGAAGGAGGTCTGTTCTGTTGATTGAAGAGGTCTGTTCTGTTGATTGAAGAAGGCTTTGTCGTGGGTTTCCTGGAGGCTCTGTTCCAAGGCTTCTTCCTGGAGACTCTATTCCAAGGCCGTGGCTAAGTCCTGTCTGTTCCGTCCGTGGCTTTGAAGTAGCTCTGTTCCATGACGAGTTGGTGATTCGGAAGGCATATGCAGTCGTATGTGAAGAAAGGCGGGCCGGTTCAAGTTTCATCACCGGTCCAGCTCGGTTTGATTTAAGAGAATTTATTGCTTTATGTTGCCTTCTTAATGTTAGCAAATAAACTCTTTTATGCACTCTTAGATGTTATTGAAATAAAATTTCTATTCATGTTTAATTATTCTTAAATTATATTTAAGTAGAAATAATTTAGACTGATCTATTCTTAAAAGGGACGGGCCGTGATCTACGGGTACGAGCCGTGCTCTTATAAGATAGGCCATATCTTATTATTTTGCACTACTAATTATCTACTTAGTTATCTATTTAGTTAAATTTATAAATTTATTTTAAGATAATCGCTAAAGTTCCTGTGGAATCGATCCCTTACTCTCGCTATTCTAATAGTGAAATTAAGGTGTTGTAATTGTTGCGCTACAACACGCATCACAAAGCCAATAGCTATACCTATAATTATTGGCCTTCAATTATTAGAACATATGGGCAATCTATGCTCAGATGTTCATCATCATTGAAATATAGGTGAGGCTACCACTAGGCCCAAGATTATTTTGTAGTCAACAAAGCTTGTTATTTCATGCACTAACCCACTGAAACTCATTGGACTGTAGTTAGATGAATACTTTGCTCTCTATAACAAATGAACCAAGTATATACCTAATTTAAAGAAAGCTTCCCATCAATCTCTCCATCCTTATTTTGATGCGAACCAGACAGGGTTTATGGATGATGGTCACTAAGCTAATAGTTATTGCATTTTTCTTGGGCATAATCTCTTCTTATAGGGTGCTAAAATGTAAGCATGAGTCTCTTGCTCAAGTACAAAAGAAAAGTATTGTATCTTAGCCTATACAACTATTGAGGTATGTTGGTTTTAATATTTATTTTAGGATTTACATGTTAATCTTTTTAATACACCTATTCTATAGTGTGATCATATAGATTCAACAAATTTGGCTGCAAGCATGGTCTTCCATACTTAGATAAATAAATCGAAATCAACTTCTATTTGTACAAGAGAAGGCAACCCACAAAGATCTTGATGTTTATTACATCACTACCATTAATCAAGTGTCTAATATTATGACTAAGGGACCATACCAGTGATCAAGTGGCTGATATTATGACTAAGGGACTATGTTTTTATTGATTTATCTTTTAAGTGATTTACCTTTTTATATGGCAGCTTTTGGTGATCTCCCTTGATTTACTTGAAAGGGCATATAAATAAGATTGATGTTGTCAATCTTATTATAATTTGAATTTAAATTCAAATTTTAAATACAACCCTCAAAGGAAATATATTGCTCGAATATCACCATGCTTCAAATCTCTCCTTCGAACTTATCTTGATTACAATTCTCCACATCCACTTCCCAAACAACTTGATTACAAATATTTCCCCATCTTGTCACAGAACATCTACATGGATATGCCATCAGCATTCTATTCATATTATTGACTTAAGCTGTTCTCCCTTAAGTTTCAGTTGCATATAATAGTTTCAAAGCACTTTCCGCCTCATCCACCTTGCTTCAAATCAATTTTATGGATAGAAGTAGATCATCATGTCCCTTTTCCTCCATCATATGCGATATCAAATCCAAATTTTAAAAACATCCTTTGCATCTTCACCAAATTACCATTGCATTTATGCCCCACACCCATAACCCAGTAAATAACTTCCAAATATAGGTCAATTCCTGCAACTCCGTTCAGAAGCAACATTTTCCAATGGCTACAATAGTCATCTGAAAACTCTTATTGCACACTAGCTTCCGTCTCATCTTAGCAATTGGTGTCATCAAAATAACATGCCTCATAGACACCAGTAACCAATTTTAAGATGCAACAAAATCCCCTTTCCTCAACCAAGCGTGGGCGTGGACGCCAATCCATAAGTAACGAAGGAGATCATTTTATTATTCACGGTAAATCCAAATCGAAATCCAGAAAACATTATTTCAGATACAGAAATCCAAAATTTTACGACCACCAAAATTGCGAAGAGGGCCCCCTCCGATAGCAGGTCGTTAGCCGAAAACACTCGGCCATTGTGAAGGACGTCCAAATCCCTCTCCTCCTGCGCTGACAAAACTGGATGCGTCTCTGCATCCCTAGCAAAGTTTTCCCCATTTCCGAGGGAAGCCGGATCCAATGTTCCCTTCTGCGATAACGAACCGGCTCTTCCATCCCTTGATGGAAGACGGCTTATCCACGATAACATGAAGGACCTCCGGGGTCTGATGTATGGCCATTCTGATTTCCTCCCAGATATCAGATGGTAGCAGGCACGAAAAAGGGGAAGAGTGGCGACAATCTGAATTTGGTGGCACATCGAGATGAATCCGATGATGCTCCGCCAACTATTCGGGGCTACCATCGCCGGGCAGATGTTGTAGTGAGTCATTATCTCCTTCACCAAAGGATGGAGAGGGAAACGAAAGCCTGCCTTCAAACTATCTTCATAAATGAAGACCCCGGACTCCAGATCTCGCGAGACCCTATCCTCAGATTTCGGCGCCCGCAGAACGACATCTGAGGGCATGCCATACCATTGGTGAATCCTCCCCAAATCCTCAGCTACGATCTCCGAAACCACATCGTCGGGGCTCATCGCCATCTCGATTGAGAAGAACACCAGGCGAAACGATGAGCATCGAGAAAGATGAGAGGCCAAACTCTTTGAAAAAACAAAACGAGAGGATGTTGTGAACATGCACACGTATATATATATATAGGGCGTCTGTTGCCTTGCTTCCTCGCTAAGGAAGCCGCTTTGAGAAGACGGGGCATCCCACCCGAGGCATTCGGAACCGCCTCGACAAACGCCCGATCGTTCGGGATTCGCGATGTGGCGCATTCCCAACCATCACTTTTGAGGGAGCCTTACCCCCGAAGGCACAATGACCCTGACGCATTAATTAGGGCATCATTGCACGGACTGTCCAAACCAAAATGTCCCGTCCAGAACGCGCCGCTCGGATTTATACTCCCTATGCCCGAACCTACGCTTCGAACTAGGGAGTGGAGGGCATGTGTTGGAGGGTAAAAGCATCATTGCATCAATATCCATGCAAGGTGGCTAAGGCCGACCTCCTCCCTCTGCCCTTCTGGGCTTCCATAGCTCGGCCCTTCCGGGCTTCCATAGCTCAGCCATTCCGGGCTTCCATAGCTCGGCCCTTTGGTCTTCCCGGGCTTCCATAGCTCGGCCTTCCTGGGCTTCCATAGCTCGGCCCTTCCAGGCTTCCATAGCTCGGCCCTTCGGTCTTCCCGGGCTTCCATAGCTCGGCCCTTCCGGGCTTCCATAGCTCAGCTCTTCTGGGTTTCCATAGCTCGGCCCTTCCGGGCTTCCATAGCTCGGTCTCCCTGAGTCACCATGGCCCGGCTACATTAAATAATCCCCAATCCAATACCCACCTTCGCGGAACCTGACGCGGGAGAGCTCAGGCTTACCATAACGACATCCTAGACAAGGAATCATGTCGGAACGTGGCCTAGGACCTATCATAATTACCCCAGGCCTACTCAGCCATATCTCAGTCATTAAGAAGCTCTCCTGGCCGTCGATCCCCTAACAAACAGGATATGGATTCTAACGGCCCTACAACGGCCTGATTCTATCCGCCTCCGTATCCTAACAACCTCTGGATCCTTCCAGAAGGCGCTCAAGACACAGGTGACAGCCTATAACTACCACACTGGCAGATTCCCTCAGGGACGCATCTTCGACGCACTCCTGGACGCACATTGGTACGTGCGCTCTCGCCCTCACTCTCCTGCCCTCACACCGGCAGCTCGTCGGTGCTCTTGCCTTCTAGAACTTCCGATTGGCCGCCCCCGGAGAGGCCTTCCGGAGAGATCCACCTCCCCATCATCTGGTTGATCGTCGATTTCTTCTCCACTGACTTGAGCATCGAAGGGTCTTCCGCGAAGGGCCACCCCCAACGCCTCTCGCGCGAGGACTTTTGTGCAGGTCCGCCCCCTCTTGCTTGGAGATCGACCACGCCCGAGTCGGAGGACGGATCCCGGCGGCAACAATGGTCTTCCATACTTGGATAAATAAATCGAAATCAACTTCTATATTGTACAAGAGAAGGCAACCGACAAAGATCTTGATGTTTATTACATCACTACCATTAATCAAGTGTCTAATATTATGACTAAGGGACCATACCATTGATCAAGTGGCAGCTGATATTATGACTAAGGGACTATGTTTTTATTGATTTATCTTTTTAAGTGATTTACCTTTTATATGGCAAGCTTTTGGTGATCTCCCTTGATTTACTTGAAAGGGCATATAAATAAGATTGATGTTGTCAATCTTATTATAATTTGAATTTAAATTCAAATTTTAAATACAACCCTCAAAGGAAATATATTGCTCGAATATCACCATGCTTCAAATCTCTCCTTCGAACTATATCTTGCCTAGCTAATATATCTTGACATGGTGGGAAATCTTGACAACCATTGCATCGATGAAAATCCTAACAGCTATTGTTTCCCAACATTGATGGAAATCCTCAATGTGCATGTACATATAAACAAATGAAATGAGACAACTTCTAACAAAATTTAATATCTTTGCATAGGCTCAAACAAAATAAGTCAGGCTGGTACCGTTGCATGCAGGATTATATATGCTCTGATTCCAATCATAGAACGTTAAGGCAGGGCATAAACAAAGGTCATAGGCCATTGTATTTAACATCTTGGAGGTAGATTACTTTCATTATGAGGTCAAAAGGAGGTGAATCTTCTCCCATGTAACCATTGAAGACGATAGCATCAGCTAAAGCAATCATTTTACCTAGGCCTTATGAAAATAATTTACAGTTCATTAATTATGTGGCACTTTGTAATGATTTATTTTTCCATTAATTACTAGAATACATATCTTTAATGTCCTATTCTTTGGGAGGTATCAAAAATACTCATGAATGCATATTTTTCTAAGTGTTATCTAACCAATAGTTACACGAAAAAAATAATTTACTTATATTTTTTTGTATATTTAGGAAAGATCCGATATTCACGCATATTCTTTTATATTATAACTTTTTAAGATAAATTGCTAAGATCTGTTCATCTTTCCCTAATACCCTTTATACCATGAGATCTACTTTACATATTAATTATATACTATCTCTCAATATATAATTGAAGCTCAATTTTTTCTTATCAAATTATATTTTTGGTTATACTTTATATATATATATATGAATCATATATAATTTATTTTAAATTTAAAATATTTTTGATTACTAATTAAGTAATGGTATTATATCTCTTTATAAAATAGATATTTTTATTTCAATTATAAAATCTATCATAATATTATATTTCTAATTTTTTCTTCCTAAAATGTATTGAGAATAAAGAAAGAATATTCGATAAGTATTAATGTAAAGAAAAAATCATCCATAAATATTTAGATATTTGAGAAAAATAAAAAAAAGTATTTTATCTAACCAGTAAAAAACTAATTTAGCTATCAAATAATTAAAGTATTACATCTAATTTAATAGATAAATAATAAATTAAGAATGTAATTTTTTAACTTTTTAATTAAAGCAAAAGGACTTTAAAAAAAAAATTTGACTAATCTTACATAAAACTTTTCAACAAACAACAAAGCCAAGGTATAGCATTCGCTCGTCACAATGTGCTCATAAAACCTTTAAGTCGTCGGAGCCCTATTTAGCATCCTGGACCCCTTCATATTGTCGAACCAATCAGCAGCTGCCACTTCACCACACAAACGCGACAGTTGGATCGGATAAGATCGATCGGCATGCACGTGCCCCTGGCGTGACCGATGGTCCGTGTACAGTTGGATTCCGTTTGGATATATTATTGAGGACCGAGACTAGCATGGCTCTTCCAAGAAGAAAGCCTTCAAACCACACCGGCCCCAGCGGCTTCCAGCGTTTCGAACTTTCCCAAGCGTCCAGCAGCAGCCAGCAGGAGCCAAGAAGAGAGAGACAGAGAGAAAGGCGCAGCACGGAATAAACGGATCCTCCAATGAACGGAGACTCCATCGATCCTCCCATTTTCTAACCCTCTCTCTTTTTCACCGCAACCTGCTCCAAACTTCGATTTCATCTCCACGAACAAATGTCCTTCAATTCAAACGTTGTTTCTTAAACTACACCCACCTTGGAAGCACCGTGTATTATCTATCTATCCGGATGCCCTTCCCGTCCGTCAACCTTCGTTGGCTTCTAATTTCTTATTCTTTCCTGGGAAAACCACGAAGGACCGCCGTTATAAACTCTGGAAGGAAGGATCAAAGCCTCGAGACTCGAAGATGAGAGGTGGACGAAGATGTCTCGGGATCTGCTGCCTCGTGACTCTTGTCATCACTATTCTCCTCGTCGTGACGCTCGTGATCTTATACTTCACCGTGTTCAAACCAAAGAAGCCGCAAGTCGTGGCGATGCCGGTGGATCTCCGAGACATAAGTTTCAACATCTACCCCAATATAACACTAAACATATCGCTAGGTATGCATGTGCTCGTCAAGAACCCGAACTACGGGGGCTTCAAGTATGATAACGCGACGAATTTTATCTACTACCGAGGGATGTTGGTTGGGGAGGCACCGATCGAGAGAGGAGAGATCGATGCTCGTTCAACGGAGAAGATAGACACCGTGGCGGATATTCAGGCCGCCAAGATTATCTTCAGCCCCTCTTTTATTCCAGATATTAATTCGGGGTCCCTGAATTTGACGACGTCGACGACCCTGGAGGGGGACGCGATCGTCCTCAACATCTTTAAGTTACACGCATCAAGTGAGATCTCCTGTGATTTAAGTGTTTTTGTTTGGACGAGAAACAGCAGCTCTAGCTGCATTGCAACAATTAAAATTTGATTGCTTGGTTTGCATTCCATTGTTGCAGTCAAAGAAAATTTGTTTGCATTCATTTGTTGGCAGTAGTTATCTTTTAATAAAAAAAATCCTGCTTGGAATTTGATTACGTTACATTTCACCGATGGCTTTGTTTCCTTGTTCAGTTGGATTGTTATGGCAGTAAAATTGGCATATTATTTATTATTTCAGTAAATTTTGCTGAACAATTTTGTAAAGAAAAGTTATTGCTATGAATTTTGCTTTCCAAGGTGACAACTAGGACAGAATTTTCTCTTTTCTCTCTCTCTCTCTCTTTAAAAGCTTTTCAAGACGCAGTATGCTTGATGGACTGGAATGAAATAAATCCGGAGCCACTTACTATTTTTTGAATTGAATACTTAAAATTTAATATTGATGATTTAAACTTTTAGATGTGATATAGTATCTATTTATACATCAAAACTCATGGGATTTGTACGTAGACTCTAGTCTACGCATCGATCATGCAGAGAAAAATCGAATAGTTTATGTAGCATAAAATAGTATATGTATTTTGACCACTTAAAATATAAAGCAGAATACATGATCGACCGTATCCATAGCTTAGATCATTAATATAGTATATAGGGCATAACTATAGAAGTATTATATTTGGCGTAACTTAATCTTGAGCCATAAATCTTAGGACAAATTGATGTCTAACTTTTAGTAGATCAAACTTTAATGTTTAGGAGCCTTTATGGATGAGCCATATAATATTTTGTGAATAAGGTATTAAGTGGCTAGTCAACAGAGCAAAATGTTAAAGTCTAGTCTATTGAAGGGTGAAACATCAATTAAGCCTAAATCTTATAGCAAATCCATGCCTTGATGATGTACTGCAAATTTTTGGTATAAATAAATGCTGATATAATGAGCATTGAGGTGGTCTACAGTGAAATCGGGCCATGTAAATAAAGGATGCATTTGGGTTCAATTATGGTTGGTGGTCTTAGATATAGTCACATTAAACTTGGGATGATGTAAGCTTCAAATTCTAGACCGCTATAAACCCATGGCCAAGGAATTTTGCTTCAAAGGCAAACCTTCGCAGGACAGCCATTTAATCATCAAAGCTTTGAGAGTGAAAGCCTTCTTGTTTGATCACGTGGAAAGCCATGTCTAGAAAAGGCCTCACGGTCGGTTGATTCTCAGCTTTGGGCATTATCGTGCTTCTCGCTGCTGCCGTTGTGATCTTACGCTTCACCATCTTCAAAGTAAGGGACCCGGAAGTTGTGGCAAGACCAGCAAGATCTCCAACACTTGAATTTTAGTAGCTTGGCCTTTCGTGAGCATGATAACAAAATTCATTCAAAAATTGGTTTCCATCCTTATTCAGTCCAGAGATCCATTCCATTCCTTTATTTCCATCATTATCCAGTCCAGAGATCCATTCAATTCGCTTTCATCCTTATCCAAAGATTCATCTCTTAATCTCATTTTCTACGACACACTGCACTCGGTTTTCCCTCACGGCAGAGTTTCACGGCTTCCTGCTCCTGTGCTTTGTTCTTCTTGCATCAACGGCTGCTGCAACACAAATCAAGGTTGGAGGCTCCAAAGGTTGTGCTGTGCCTGACCCCAATGCTATCTCATTCAGCCAATAGGCCGAAAAAAATCGGTTTCAAATTGGTGACTCTTTACGTGAGTTCATAAGCCATCAAGTCTCAGTACTCTCCTGTTCAAAAATATTTGTTAGTGTTGCAGTTTTTGTCTACCCAACCGACAAGGACTCGGTACTTACAGTGGATGCGAATGCCTACTGATGATGCCCGATCACCGAATTTAGAAGCCAGGAAGAAGTGTCCGCTTGCTGATGGGGTCCTCGCAAAGATGGATGACCTGCAAGAAGTTCCAAGGCCGAAGGAAGTTCCGGTAGGGACCCTCTGACGCCCAAGTTAGTAACCGAGGTCAGAGCCGAAGAGGAGCTCGAGAGAGCTTCTTAGAGGCAGAAAAAGCCCGAGAGTTAGAGCCTTTCTGGAGTTGTAGTGTAGGTGAGCACTTGTATTTACATACTTGGGCTTCGAGTTGACTTACCCTTTATAGGCATTTGACATTCTATGGGAATTGGCCACATGAAGTTCCGTGAGAAGGAATGTCTATGGAACACGTGGAAGTTGCGCGAGTTTGGGCTGGTTGGTAGGTTTTGTCCCATCGAAGAGGGGAAGCTAGCGGTTGGTGGGCCAGATCCCATCGATCAGCGGGGCCAGTTGGTAGGTGGGCCTGGTCCTATCGATGGCGTGGCCAGGCCATAGGTCGGCTTGGCTGTGTCAGGCTGCGCAAGTCAGAAAGTTGGTGGGCCTGGTGAATGGGACCGACTTGAAGAAGTTGGGATCGCCTTGGCAGATGCGGGGCCAACTTGAAGAAGTCGGGGCAGCCACGGCTGACCGAGAGAGATCGGGGGCCGCCACTGCCGACATGAAGAAGTCGAGGCCGCCACGGCTGATCGGGAAATATCGGGGGCCACCATGGCCGACTTGAAGAAGTCGAGGCCGCCACGGTTGACCGGGAGAGATCGGGGGCCACCACGGCCGACTTGAAGAAGTCGGGGCTGCCTGGCTGATCGGAGGAGATCGGGGGCCGCCACGGCCAACATGAAGAAGTCAGGGCCGCTATGGCCTATTCGAAGAGGTCGGGGCCGCACAGGGCCGACGCGGAGGAGCCGGTGCAGACGTGCCCATGCCACTTGGTCGATTTTTCCGTGATTATCCACGTGGCTCCATCAGCCACATCAGATGCCCTTCTGCTCCTGAGTGCGAAGGGCCATGTGCCTGTTGACCGTCAGACAAAAGGAGCGCAAAAATTTGAAAATGACTGCCAGTTATGGGGTACCTTTAATAGCGGGGAGCCGGCGCGCTCTTCCGAGGCAGTGTTGCTTCGAAAATCTTCCGCAATCACACAAAAGATGGGGATTGACGTTAGAACCGGGCGTTCCTCTAGGGACGCTTCTCGAGGAATGGGAAAAAGGGCGGGCGCCATCATTGCTCCTCTGCTCTTCATGCATCATCATTGGTCGGGGATCCTGTTCCTCGGGCAGAACCGAGGCAGCACACCTCAAGCACGAGCGAGATCGCTAACAGCTGGACATCTGGCGCAGTGGTCACGGGCCACGTGACGAGATCTCGGGCGAGGAGATTCGAAGTCGGGGTATAAAGCCCTTCCTTGTGCTCGAGGAGGACCTTTACGCTATCATTGCTTCCTCTACAACTTCCTTTCCCTGAGCCCTGAGTTTCCTTACAGCCCGAGACCTTCGATCTTCGTCTCCCTCCTAAGCTTCAAGTTAGTCTCCCCCCTTTGCTTCCTCTTCCTTGACTCATGGACCACCAAGCCATTAGAGAGGGTAAAAGACCCATAGTAGAGACTCCTTGTTCCTCTAGTGAGGACCATGCCCCATTAGCTAGCTGAGTGCCCCGGCCGGTGGGTGGAATTACCATCCGTGACCGACCGGCAGCGAGAGACCAATCATCCACCCGAGTTTCCCCTGTGAGAGCGATCCCATTTCCTCTAGCCATCCGGCGCCCCTCCGGCAGCCGGTCTTGACCCAGTAGGGCTGGGGGGTGGCCTCCACCATGACCCCCGAGGAAGTAGAGGACCTTAGGAATAGGTATAGGGTCCCTAGCTTTTTCCGCCTGTCCGTGCAAGGACCAAGGATAGAGTAAACTCCCACCTTTCCGATCGGGTTACTCTATATGAGGAGTTCTTTCGGTGCAGACGTTGCCTTCTATTTCATCTTTTTTTTTTAAATTTGTTAGATAGATATAGGTTGGTGCTGGCGCAGCTAACTCCGAACTCGATTCAGATCATTTGCACCTTTGTCGTCCTTAGCTTCTTCCAGGGCTCAGAGGCTAGGCTTTCCCTATTCTAAGCCTTTTACAAACTCTGCCACCATAGTGAGGATGTCTGATGGGTATTCACCACCAAGCCGGATAGGGCTCTTCCTTTGGATCTCCCGTCCAAGGTTAGGGGATGGAAATCCCGGTATCTGTATGCCCATGTGGAGGGGGTGAGGGCCGAGTGGAGAGAGCCCGACGTCAGCCCCAACAAGGATTCAGCCATGGCGAGAAGGATGGGGAGCTTTTCACCGCCTAACCTTCTGTGAGATCCCACCTATAAAGAGTTACTGTCCGAGGAGAACCTGTATGAGACCGAACAGGCCCCGGTGGTTGGTGAGCATGAAAAACCTATCCTTCTCGTCCATGGCCTGGCGCTAATTATATACTCTTACTAATGTTTGATTTTGTGCAGCGATGAAAATTTTCGCCGAGAAGCTAGAGGCCGCCATGCGTCAGAAGAGACAAGTGGCCGGCGAGGAAGTGAGGCCAGCCAAGAAGGCGTGAAAGAAGGCCCAGGCCGAGCCGGCTCAAATTCTAGAAGTCTCCATGCCTCAGGTGAAAGCGGCTCCTGCAGAGGAGCCGGCTAGAGAGGCTCCAATGGAAGAAGTGGTCCCCGGCCCGACCGGGGCCGAGGCAGTAGAGGGGGCCAGTCGGCCCCGCCTAGTAGTGCCAAGGTGGGAAACCCAGTCGCCACCGAACCGATCGTGGTGGACCCGGACCCCAAAGGGGAGATCCCTGCCGCCGCGGATTCAACTGAGGCGGGACAGGTTGAGGCTGCAGATGGCTCTCCGGCTCCCGCCGAGCCGGAGACAGAAAGAGCTTCCCCATCTGCTGGAGAGGGGGAGGCAGCAGTAGAGGGGGCCGGCGCCGGATCGAAGATGATCGGCAGATATAGGGCTGAGCCGGGGAGCTCTTCTCGGCGATCGATACGCGCCTCGGCCCGGCGGGCGATTGAAAAGGTGCCAAGGTGACCACAACGGCCGGCGCCCAGACTCTCCTCCT
>UESW01004662.1:330406-527527 GCA_900491605.1 Calamus simplicifolius | reverse complement strand
GCCTTTAAAACCCTTTGGTCACAGGTTTAAATCACCACTTCCACACTTTATTTGAACCTCCACTTCTATATTAAGTGATTGAATAATGGATCTCCTTGGCCAAAGAAATACCTTGGGCTTACACTAGTAAGGTGCTAGTTCTATAATCAGTTAGTCGCGGGTTCAAATTTTAGATCCCTCAGTAATTACCAAAGAATTTCCGAGGAAGACTTTCACCAACATCACATACTCCAAGGAATGAATTTTTCTTGAAAATCCCTTAGTGAAACTCTTCACCAAGAAATTTTTGACTTTCACTAAGGGATTTTGTCCCTTGCTGGAAGGTTAATTTCTGGTAGTAAAGTTTAGCAAGACTAATGAGTACATCGATATATCGCGCATCGATTCATTACTAATTTCAAAAGTACATCAATATATTGTGCAACCAAATAAGCGCAATACATGTATGATAATGTTGTCAATTAGAGGCATGCATGCCACTCAATTAATCATATACTTTTACATTCGAATAATAATATAAGTATATAGCGAGCAATTTTGGACTAAAATTCTAATATAATAACTCTCCCCCCCCTCCCTATTATTTAGTTGATCCTTTATGTTTCAATGTTGTTTTGGTTAAATCGATGTGCCATATGTCTAACTTATAAAAACAAAAAAGAAAAGAAAAGAAAAACAAGCAATTGGGTTCCTTTCTAGCTTATATCAAGCTCCAAGTATGATATTTAGCATGGTAATTAAGGCTTGCTTATGCTTCAACTCCTAACTCAGTTTTATGGCATAAGGTTCTTATTTATTAAGAATTAATTAAATGATGATTCAAAGCAAACTTTACATAATCTATTTATTAAGAGTACTAGGAGAGAATGTGAGCTCGCTTATATGCAGTTAACAAGTGATGAAACAATACTAGACTTGGTCCATACGTATTAGGGCCACCAAACTCCTTGAGATTGCTAGTTTTCCTTATAAGCCTTCTTGTCAATTCCAGGTTCTTTATCAAGTGTCTTTCATCAAAATCTAGATGCCATAAATCCTTGGTTGAATTCTCTAAAATGTGTGTGTGTGTGTAGCCTATGGTAAATCTTAGTGAAGTTTAGATAGGTGTCATATTAGCTATTGTGAAGTATTTTGGTAAGTTTGACTACAAAATAACTGGATACGCTACTAACTTTTAATCCCCATGGCACCAAAATTGAAGAATCCATCATCAACAAGACCTATATCGACAAATTAGGTATTTTAGTGGCTACCTAAAAGGGTTCTGATGATCCACATTAGCAAACAGGGTCCCAAAGGGTACTCCATTCTATTCAGGTGCATGAGCTCACATGCTACTTATAATCTAACTACAATTTTAGATTACAATTAGAGGTAGGCATTTATGGACGAAGCTGAGCTCAAATTAGGCTGAAGGTAAAAATAACACCTTGAGCCATCGAGCTTGACTACATTGGTTCCAAACCGAGGCCAAGCATGGCTAGCTGAGCTTGTTTTGATAAAAATCTTTCAAGACTCTAGAGCCTAACTTGGCTCAACCCACACATAAATATTCTAATTATATATATATACATGTGTGTGCGTTTATAACTAAAAGAATTGATGGATGGCTTGGTTATAGCATATATCCTTTCATCTCAAAGGCCTCCATCAAGACCTTTAAAAAATTTATTATTATTATTATATATATATATATATATATATATATATATATATATATATATATATATATATATATATATATATATAGAGAGAGAGAGAGAGAGAGAGAGAGAGAGAGAGATTAGATTGGGTCAAATTAATGGAGCCTTTTTTTTTCTAAGTCTAAATACGGTAGAATATTAGAATCGGTCTACAAAATCAGATTTAGCCCAGCCCAACCCTAAGGCTAAAACCAAACTTGGCCTAAGATTAGAAATTTTTCAGCTCAAATTAATCCATGGGCGTCCAACCCATGCCCACGCCTAGCTACAATAGAAAATTTCCGTTATAGAAGGCCATCAGCATAGGGCGAATCAAGATTGCCTTAGTAGAAATGACTGCATGGAATAAGTCAATACACATGGAACTTTCTTCACATTAATGGAAATTAAGAAAGGCAATCTAAGACTAAACAGTTAGGTTAGGAGAGTGACAAACTAACTAGGCGAGACTTTGCCACATGATCCATCCACTCCATTCATCTTCTAACCGTCAACTAGAGTTCCGTAAAATAAAAATCCACTCTAACTCAAAAGTCTACATCATGAGAATTTGACTGGCTCTATAGACCTGGCTGATCGATTGACCTGTGTGAAGATTAATAGGGATGCAAAGCCGAGACTGGAAACACACAGAACGATCAGTCATATGACACCCCTGTAGATTGGCAGCTCTGCATATATATATATATATACATGCATAAAAGGACAAGCTTTGATACAAGCAACCCCGGACGATACTGCTCAACCAGACAGGGCCATAAAGGGTTTGTTACGCCCATTAAAGCAACATGACATCCCAACTAACCCGTGGTTTTGATTGATAAGTTGCCACAGCCCTAGTACTGCAACCACGCCTCCCACCCTTAGTACTGTTGTTGCCTTTATTGTGAATTGGACTATACGTTGTGATTAAACTAAATTAATCGATACCCTTTCTTATTTTCCGTGAAGTTTCCTTCTTGACATAGCTTCGCCGATAGATCTAGCCTCCCGTCAAATTTGCTGCAAGATATTCTCGTCCAAAGTTCCATCGCATGTTTTTCCGTCACAAAGCTGTGTTTTTCTCATGCCTTTCTTCTTGAACTCATGATCTCATCCTACTCCAAAATTCCAATGAGTGGACAACCAAGGTGCATGTCTTCCTATACCTACTTCAATCAATTCTAGGTGGAACGGATGATTGAAATTTGAAGAAATTATACCATCCCTTAAGCAGGAAATTCAGCTTAATGACGCAAACATAGGCGTTGGAACAGGATTCTTCGATTCCGGAAACTAAAATTCGAGATTGATTTTGTATAGGTTAGGACTGTGATGACGCTCAATCATCTATCCTGAACGTCGGGAACGGAGTGCTTCTTTCGGCTCTTCTTCACCAGGTTACCTGCAGAAAAGTCCAGGACCGGAGAGGGTTCTCCGGTGGGACAGTGGGACCCTCCGACGTTCAAGTTAGCAACTGAGGTCACAGTCGAGAAGGAGCTCGAGAGAGCTCTTGGAAAAGGGAGAGATCTCAGAAGGACCGAAATTTTCCTCTGAATATTAGGGTATAAGTTTGTAAACTTGCGTTACCTGGTTCTCGAAGTGATTTACCCTTTATAGGGGTTGACGTTGGCACGATCAGTGGGTTTTCGTGAAGTCATAATGTCTGCTGAGCCCTTGCGTGAATCCGGGCTGGTTGGTGGGCTACGTCCCATCAGTTGTTGGATAGGTGGGTCATGTCCCATCACCAGCGTGACCAGTAGGTTGTTGGATCTGGCGCCGTCAGGCGGCGCGCGTCAGAGAGGTGGCGCCCTGAACTGATAGGACCATGCTGGGGCTGCCTGGCTTGGAGTGCCGGCCTTGGAGGTGTCTAGCTTGGAGGTGTCGGCTTTTGGAGTCGTCGGCCTTGGAGGTGTCGGCTTTTGGGGCCTTGGAGGTGTCGGCCTTTGGGGCCGTCGGCCTCGGAGGTGTCGGCCTTTGGAGGTATCGGTCTCGAAGGTGTCGGCCTTTGGGACCGTCGGTCTTGGAGCTATCGGCCTTTGGGGCCATTGGTCTTGGAGCTGTCGGCTTTGGAGCCGTCAGTCGTGGAGGTGTCGGCCTTTGGGGCCGTCGGTCTTAGAGGTGTCGGTCATGGAGCCGTCGGCCTTAGAGCTGTCGGCCTTTGGGGCCGTCGGTCTTGGAGCTGTCGGCCTTTGGGGCCGTCGGTCTTGGAGGTGTTGGACATGAAGCCGTCGGCCTTGGAGCTGTCGGCCTTTGGGGCCGTCAGTCTTGGAGCTGAGATGGGCGAGGCCGATTGCCAGGGCAAGGTGGGTCGTCCAAAAATTTTTATTTTTTATAGGGTCAACTGATCCCATCAGACCGCAATGTTGATATTTTGTGAATGAGCCGCACTAGCTTTTAGTTGATGCATGCACTAAAGAGTGGAAAATAACATTGCAAGAATGGTTGGCTCTAAATCGTCAAGTGAATATTCAAACAGCGGAAAAGACTGGTGATATGCCAACTACTGGGAAATAGACAAAACGCTTTGGGTATTTTCCAACACAATGTTCGATTATTTAGATGCCACTTGATCGGTCCTCGATATGTAAATATAATAATATCCTCAGGTTTACGAGCACATAAAACCCACGTATAATGGCTTTAGGTTGGTCCAAGTCTTTTGATTCTCCTGCATGGATTGCATAGGTTTAGATAGCACGTGGTTGGCTAGAGCTAGAGAGATTCTTGATTTCTTTTCTCCGGACAAAAACTAAGAAACTTTGTGCATGAGAGACCTTATTGATATTGAAAATAATTTTCTGTGCTTACAACTATTCATATATATATAGAAAATAATAATTTTGGTGTGTGTGAGAGATGGTATTCAGTGAAAAGAAAGCCTCGAAAACGGTTTAAAACCAAAGGAGATTTGGTCCTGCGAAGAAAAATTGAACCAAAGCTCTCTTTCAAGGTATAATCCAGAAGCCAAAACTTCAAGCCAAAACTTCGACATCCGTCATCCGTTAGCAATTGTCAAAAAAAATAAGAAAATACAAAATTATTGTTGTTCGAAAATTTTCATCCTCTAAAATCTATTTATAATTTTTTTTTAAAAAAAAAATTTTTTTTAAACAGTCAGGTGATTGATTGTTTAAACGGCCGAACGTTTGGCTGTTTTTTTTTTAAAAAAAATCGGCGTTTGTTTTCAAACGGCCGAACGTTTGATTTTTTTTTTTTTTTTTTAAAAAAGTCAGCGTTTGATTTTTCGAACGGCCGAGCGTTAACACTTATATCAAGCTAAGCCATGGTAACTCACTCCAGCACGTAGAAACCTAGTACAAAACATGTGCATCACCCCACTAGCCAGCATCCAAGATGAAGACTATAATAATACCATGGAATTTTTTTTTATGCAATTCCGTCTTCTCTATAAGATCCGGATTTTGGTTCTCTGGCATTTTTTTTGGGCGGGAATGATCTTCAAACATTTGAATTTGAATAAAGAACTTTTATTTTGGATTATATATAAATACAACTTGGAAAGTGTTCAAACTACACATATAGATTTTTTATTACTATTATTTATTCATATGGAGTAGGCAATAATCTTATTTTTAAGTCACAAACATGGTCTTCACAGAGCTTACCATGGATATGAATGATTTGGATGCGGCAATGATTGAGATGAAGCCACTACTTTTGTCTCCGTCCTACCTTCCATATGTTTATTTGTTTCCTTGTTTTGAATTCAGCCGTTCCCCTCCACCATCACACATATAGCCTACCTTCTTTTCTCAAATCTCTGCTTCCCTTCTTCCATCACTTCATGCTCTATCAATCAATCATTTTGATGTGCACAACCTAATCCTATCTTATAAGGAGGCTTGCCTTTCTAAATGCTGTGGTTGTGAGCAGGTCTATCTGACACATAAGAGGAGGAGAACAATGACAAAAGATGTTGTGGTTTCGTTAACTTCACACTTTATGCGAACTGAGCGTTCATGATGCAATCCCATCAAACCCAAGAGATGAACAGAGGAGCCTATTTGAGAGATGCGCTCCAGAGATAAGTCCCCACGAAGGCAGAGAAGAAAGAACCAAAGGCGTACGGGCAAAGGCACGCCACGTGGGAATGCTCTGAGAGCCCAAATGCTATGTCTTGGCCGGCATCAAAAGCTGCCAAGATCCAAGCACACGTGCTTGTCCCCGCCGTAGTCCAATCTCCATGCTTTGCCAGCAAGGTCTGCCCCATGGTAGCGACCAGTCATGAGGCTCTGACAAGCTTGCCATTGTTAGCCTTCGTTAGAAAACAAAAGATCATTGAATGAGAGACAAAAGATAGATGGAGGGCAACCACAAGAATCACTAATGCAAACCAAAGATTTAGCTTCAAGCAGGTAACCATGTGTGCCGTATTCATGCTATTTAGATCCTCAGATACAGGAATACCACATTAACTGAGCTCTCTTGTGGATATATATATATTGTGGTGGAACGGAGCCAGATGAATACAAGCAGTGGCACTTGAACGCGTTATATATTGAGCAAGCAAAGTAAGCAGCCATGTGGTGTGCCTGGAAAAGTAAATGCAGTGGGATTCAAGGTTTCCATAATGGTTGTAGTAACGGCCACTATAAAATCGTTCAGTCGAGATGATAGTGAAAAGCCGGATGCACATTTGTCGCCATGTTCTATTTGATATTCATCCATCCTCTCTTGTTCGTATCAAGTAAACTATCCTTTCATGTTGTCTGCTTTGATTTCTATTTGTTAGTTTGGACCTGATGTTTTTTTGATTGTTTAAGAAACCAAGTAGATTCATGCCAGTTGAAAAGGTTGGACGATGAAAAAGAGGTCTTGATGCAGTACTTCCAACTAGTGTTTAAGTTGGAAAATTCCAGCGGTTCCTGCCTGACATCTGCCTAGGTTAAGACTGCAAAGTTTTAATTTTTGTACTCATTTACCTTAATGCCCTGCACATGGAGGGGTCTTCTCTTCTCCACTTCTCTTCCATATAATTAATTATATGCTGCAAGACCTGCAATAGGCTGACTTGTTATATGATATGATCTTTTCATTTAAAATATTATTGATTTGGTTGTGGGCAGAGAAGGTTTTAAACTCCAAGATATTATAATAGAGTCAGCTTGATTAATACTCAACTGCAGCAGGGTATATATGCCGACAATTGCATAGTTTATTGGCTTATTGACATCAAGGGAATCTGAACAAATCATCCTTGGATTTTGTAAAATAATATCAGCTTCATCTTAGATTTTCAAACTGGCGTGGTTGATTGTATAGTGTTCTAGATTCTGTAGTCCGGGAGATTCCTGCTACATTTTCAGGAAAAAAGAAAGGGAAAAAGAGGAAAAATGTTTGCAGTAGCATGAGTACTGTTTTAAGCTGAAGGTCATTTCTTAGTGACACCTTTGCTGTGCTTGAATGAATGATATATATGGTCGCCTAAATGAATGAAACGAGAAGTAAGACTCATAAAGCTGAATCCAAATAGATGGGACGAGGCTTACTGTCAAGACTATTCTGATGGTAGAATGATCTTGTTTCAGGTATCTTCTTATTGTTACCAAAAGAGTTGTGGTCATCTCCACTGGTCAGCTATACTAATGACAAGAGGAAAGTAAAAGGGCTAAAACTATTACAACCCGTGAAGGCTTGAATTGGCTATCAGGTTCTCAAGCTACTGGATAACATTTAGTGCGACATTTCCGTCAGAAGAAACATTATTGCTACACTTCATAAGAATTACAAAGCTTTCAATGGAAGAAGAGCATGGAGACACATGAACATGATGCTCACCTTTATTTACATGAAAACTAAGCTTTCATACCTTTTTCATTTAAGGCGTTTGATTTAACTAGCTACTACTTTTTGAGAGGCATTTTTGAACCACCCACCACCATGTGGCTGCTTTCTAATTTCTATTATACACCTTTTTGTTTATTAAATAGGGGATTCGAAAGTTGAGGGTTCAGTATTATGCAACTGACCAGTGCTATGTGACAAATAGATTAGACAGCAAAGATAGAGATATGCGAACAAACCATACTGATCCAACCCACATACATACTGCACGTAGAGATAGATAGGTAGAGAGAAAGAGAGAGATTCCAGATATTTGATAGGAAGATTTATCCAAGATAGTTTACTAACATGGACAAAGGAAGGAGGCAAAGCCCCCTTTTCTTCAGCTCTGTGCATTCATTGGTCCCCTCACTAAGCCCCAAAACATTTACAGTATTTCTTCTCAGCTCTGAGCAGTTCCCATGGCCAACAACTTCTTCCTACAAAACCCAGAGAGAAAAATCTTGGTGTTAATTCGAACCCAACAAACTAAGAAGCAAAATGATAACTAAACAACAACAACAACATCAATACCTTCGCTCTCTCGCTCGCTCTCTCTCTCTAAAAGAAATATGGCATCGACACCAACAAATTATGTTACCAGAGGAGTCCCCTTATTATCATCATCTTTTTTCCTTGGTTGCACATCCAAATGATTCAAATAACTGACCTACAATGATATGAAACAGGAATAATTATCTAAACTTTATATATATATATATATATAGACTGGTATTATTTTAGATTCAGAAAGTATGGAAACAAATTTAGAACATGGTTCCTCCAAACCTTGGGACTATTAACAGGAGAGCTCGCAGTATCTTCCAAAGAGTCGTCATCCACAACACCCCTTGCCTTCCTCTTCTTGAAGCCAAGCTTCTTGCACCTCTTTGTGGCCTCAGAGCCAGCCGAAGGCTTCCATGCAACACAGGAAGCAGCATCAGAAATGATGGAAGAACCCACCCCAATGCTTATAGAGGAACCGTCTTCTTCCCTCTTCTCTGATGCCAGGAAATCCTCGAAGTACATGGTCCAACCACTCTCCTCAGAAGAGGGTGTCCCTTCCTTGGAGAAGCGAGCCCTGTTCAAAGAGGAATGGATTGACTCCTCCATCATAAGGGAGAAGAGATGGTGTGCTTGCAGATCGATCAGAGAAAAGCCTCAAAGTAGTTATATATGCACACCCACAACAAGGGAAAGGGGACAGTTGTGTAGAGAGAGAGAGAGAGAGAGAGAGGGGGGAGAGAGGTGAATAGTATTATATTGGTGTGAGGTAATGGGAAGTGGGGGAGTTAAAATCAACAGTAGCAAACAAAAGACTTTGAAGGGAACGTGCAGGAAGAAGAGCCAAGGGAGGATTTGACCGTAACGACTTCAGACAAAGTTAGCAGTTTCACTCCAAAATTTCTTTCCTTTTAACCATATTTTTATCCCTTTGTTGCTTTTAAATAAATATTTCCCGTCATCTATGACTTTGGTCGGTCTAAGGCCGTTGTTAAACCGTTGTTACAGTTAAAAAGGTCGGATATAAGTTGGCTCCACGACCAAGTGGTGGAAGGGTCATCGGTCGGGCATTAATGTAATGTAGATCAAGTCTTTGTAATTATTGCTAGGAACATGATGCATATTCTACTCAATGTAACGGAGGCTGCGTATGTCCAGGACTTGATTGAAGACTATTGGCCGGCTTTCATAAAAAGCATATCAATTGTAGAAAATATGAAAGATGCATTATTGGAGGCCATCGGTGCGATTACAAAAAAAAACTTCTTATTGGCTCATAAATTATTACTCGTGGTAAGAAATTTTGAGGAAAAGATGTTATTTATAAAATAGACTTGGAAAAGAATTTAATGTGAGCAATTAGAACTTCGTATTCTCCCCTCTTCATGCGAGAGAATTTTTCAATATATGAATTTACTAGTTGTCTCTTTTATCTACCTCTTCCATAACCCATTGATTAATGGCAGACCGAGCAAGTGGGTCAAATACAAGAAGGGCCTTCATCAAAGTGACCCTTTATCCCCTTCTTCATTTATCATTATCACCGATGTTCTAGCAAGAGTATTACAAAGAGTGAGTTTTCATAGTTTGAAAGAGAGGATTGGATAGTTATTGAGATTTAGGTGTATTTCCAACCTTTACTTTACGAATGATGCTTTCATTCTCAGTGTCGCCAAGAAATCATCTCTTTTAGTTCAAAGCTATTCTCTTGAGTTTTAAAAGGACCGCAAAACTTAAGATCAATTTTCATAAAAGCTCTATGGTTTGCCTAAATGCTAATAGAGAGGAAGAAGAGAAATTTATGAACTTATTGAATTGCAGAAAAGGTACTTTATCATTCAGTTATCTTGGCTTATCATTGTGTCATCAATAGTTGCCAAAGCAAGATTAGCTACCCCTACGAGAGAGATTGCAATCAAGATTAGCATCTTGAAAAAAAAAATTCTTATTTATGAGTGGCAAGCTAATTTTTGTCAATTCTGTATATTATTGTTTAAACTATCAAGGTAGGTGTGCTAAAGGATTAACACTAAGGAGAGCCTTCCTTTAAAAAGAAAATGATAATATTAGTGGCTTCAACTATCTAGCGCGTTTAGGTTTTAGTATGTAAATTTCAAAAAAAAAAAGTTTGAGAATTAAGGTTACAAAGCATTACTAGTCAAATGAGTTTGAAAATACATCTCTTCCAAATGTTGTCTCATGAAAAAAGTTGATGAATCATACATACTACTGAAGAAGAAGATTTGGCATCAAAGTAAGAAAGGTTTCAGTGGTACACTCACCAATATAGAAAAGTATCATTTATGATATGAGTGGTTTTTGAAAATGCATTTTCTTCTAAACTAGAGAATGATATAGGGATTAGATTTGGAAAAGATACTTGGTTGTATAATGCTCTACTTAATGTTATATTCATGGAGGTTTATAGTAGTGCACTCAAATCAAATATCCTAATAGTAAATCAGTGGAATGGAAGGACAAGATGTTAGCAAAAAAAAACTATTTAGACCTCTTTTTTGATCCTAACATAACCAACTAGTAGAGCTTGAAGATCTCTCTTCCATGAGGCCATCTAGGGATGGGTATTCTCCAGTTGGAAACTTTCAAGTAAAGATACATAAGTTCCTCAATCAAGAAGTTGTCCTCTAGTCATATTAGAAAGTTGCTATGCTAAAGAAAGTCAAGGTGTTTGCTTGGTTAGCTCTTGCAATCTTCTTCATACAAGAGAAGTGCTTTCCAAGAAAGGTTGCCCACTAGATCATGTTGCCCTTTATGTGAAGAGCCTTTGGAAACTATTACTTATCTATTCTTATCGTGCCCTTTTGTTAAAAAATTGTGGACTTTGTTTTGTGACCAGCTATATATTTACCCAATGCTCTAAAACTTGCACCATCATTAAGCTTGTTCGAGGAAGAAAAGGATTCCTAACTCTTGAAGGAAGGCATGGTATCAACTTCTTGCAGCTTACTAACACATACGGAAAGAAAAACTTTATAATCTTCTACTTAAAATTTGCACATTTTTCTTTCATTATTCATAAAAATATTTTTTCTTTTAAATTTTGGAGTTGTATTTTTTTAGGAAAGGTTGAGTATGCTCATGACATCTTCAAATCATCATTACACTCAAATTATACTTGATTGGAAGTTTTGCACGTTCTTTTTGCTTATGATATTTTAATTAAATAGCTTAATAAATTGGAATGCTACTCTTCCCTATTCAAAGTCTATATATATATATATATATATATGCTTTCTTTATATATTGAAACTACAATTATCAAATATGAAGGTGTATCAAGCAAACTTATACCCATACTATCGAGGTTGAAATCAATCAAGATGGAGGGGATTGGCATGGTGCTCAATAAAACATTGGTTAGCTAGACCAATGAACAAATTAGTTCGATGTGGGTTCAAATTGATTTGAGCATAGCTTAAATTTAACAAATATTTTGATGCTCATAGTTTATTTTAAAAACTTAATACCATGATATAATAATTTGAAGCACTACAAAGAGACATCATAATTGGTGCTATATATTTATCTTTTATTAAATAAAGATAAGCATGTGATCAACATGTGTATCCCCATCGCAGCCATTCATAGCGAGGATCATAAAAGTCCAACAGACAATCTATGTATACAAGCTATAAATGTATTATAATATGGTTCTACTATCTATAATTAGTTCTCTTAAGTATTATTTTTCCCACAATTTCTTTTAGGTTGTATCTACTAGTAAATAATAAAATAAATTTAGTGGTAAGTCAAAATTTCTTATAATAGGTTTATGTCTTTAATGATAAGATTTTTAGTCTCCAATGAAAAATTTTAAATAGAAAAACGAATTTCTTGTAGTGTAATATCTAAAACTCATGTAGATTAATAAATGAGCTTAATGGAAGATGGCTATAGTCAATTAGCTACAACTCTCCACCATTAGTTAAAGTTGATTTTCAAGTGTTTAACTTGCATTAATGTTATAATAAAAAACTCAGAATATATATTAGTTGCTCATCCGGTTGTGCTTAGATGGGTGTTAGCTTTCACTTTAAAATAATAATAATAATAATAATAATAATAATAATAATAATAATAATAATAGATTAAAAAGGTGAGCACTGTACTGGTGGTGACTGTACCCACATGGGCGCTGCCGGACCTTTTGGCGTGTTGACAAATCCGCATGAACCTGTTGACATCATTCGTGCGCTGGGCGACTTCACGCCCCCAAAATAACCTTGCAGTGCTCCCATTTCAAAGCATTTGAACAACTTGTTCAGGACCTTAGAACTTCCAATTCTATGATCAAGTATTTTTAATAAGGTCATTGTCTATTAATTGGTGGCATTTTTTTAACACCTTTTATTTTTTTGATATTAGAGACATGAGCTAAGCTAGGATATGTCTCAATGTTTCTTCCAAAATCTAGACTCCACTCATTGAGACTATGAAAGTCCTGCTGATTGTTATAACAAAAGAAATAAGCAATAACGTCCAACAAATACATTTTTATATTGATAGAGATAAAAATTTTAAACATAAACAATGAAAATATCAAATTAAATAGCAATGATCATTACTTAAATTCAACACCTACATGTGCATGACACAAAGGAAACCTTCCCAAAAAAAATAGATAGCCATTATTTAGACTGCGATTGTGACAGTGCTTAAGGGGTGCCAGCTAGTATTTTGGTATGATATAGTGGTGGTTCCAGTAACCTGTGGTCTAAACTCTATTGTTGCTAAGCTATAAATAATTTGCAGCATTAGAGCTAAAGAGTCCAAAACTTCTATGAACTTTGTCTATCTTAATATTTTTAATTGAAAAAAGACAAAGGAATTGTGGCATTGCCTATCCAATCATTGGGCTAGAGGTTGTTCACCGAGTTGCCCACTTGGATAATTCAATTGCTCTGAGACGAAGCCTCCAGCCCGGCTGATGGCCTCCTTTCCCAGTCTATCACCAAAACGAAGAGGCTCGAGGCTTGGTTTATTTATGGGAGGCTTGTCATCACAGCAAAACTTCTGGTAACCATGTCACTTGGGTGGGTCCTTTCTAATCCGTTGAAAGCCATAACAGACCCCATCTTGGATCGGCTTGGACTGGGGATGATGTATTACAGTGCTCGATTTTCTTGTAAGGCTGGCAAGTCTGCCATGTGTAGCAGAAGAGATGCTGCCAAAAGTCGTTCTGTGCGTTGATGCCCCCAAAACTATGAAAAAACAAAGGTTTTTTTTTTTTTTTGTTTTCCAAAAAAACTTCAGCTGAGTTCAATATCACGCCAACTGAGGAAGGAAAAAAAATTTTAATTACCAGAATACTGTTTCTTTAATAATATATTTAAATTTGAAAGAACGAAAGCAAAGGAACATACCACTCTATGAGCAGCAGCGGAAGCAAAAGCTCGTCGACCGTCGAGGGCTACCAGAGTCCTCAATGCGTCCACACCCCTAAGCCGCGGTGCCGAAAGGAAGAGGAGGAAGAGCCCTTCGGTTACCTCTGTGTCCTCCTCTCAAAAGACCTAACACCTTCAGTCTTTTTATAAGAAGGAGAACAACAGATAAGTCAGAGGTTTATCTTGGACTCTTGGATACCGAATGGACGTATTAATTAGCACTCAGACCATCAATACGTATTATCGGATACCGAGTGAACGTATTAATTAGCACCTAGGCCAACAAAATTCTTATAGGAGATATCAATAATTATTTTCCTCAAAATTCTTTATTAATTTTCACTGTGAGGAAGGGAGCATAAGATTTATCATTTAATATTTGAGGATTTGAGGCCAAGTAAGCTATGAGAATCTTAAAGAAATAACCGTTATTAAAAAAACAAAAAAAGGTTTAAATTGTAACGAGTATATAAACTATATTATCTAAATTCATGTTATTTTACGGTACTTAATTTGTTTTTGTTGCCATAGATATGGTACTTGAACATTGCTTAGGATAAACTTCTATGATAATAACAATCCATGTTGAGAGGAACATAGTGTTTAGGTCTTCCTTATGTATAAACTAAGAGGCCTTGGTCTTATGGTCATGAGCGTTCCATTATTACACAATGGCTATATTGATTAGATAGGCTTCACAAGATATCATGAGTCAATATGGGATCTAGGTAATCATGGTTGTTGTAAAATAGATTGGTAGTTATGTTTGAAAAATTGGACTTCTCTAGTTCATATATTTGAACCATAGGGAAGATCTTAATTTTAGAGTATGTGCCAATAAATCCTTCTCAAAGACGTGGTTGAGCACATATATATGTCAATTTGTTAACTTTTAAATATTACTCCTATAGGGCTAGGTGTTTAGTTAACTAAATTATAGGATTGTTTAAACATGTGATGTAAGCCAACAAGGTAATTTGGTGACAAAAAATAGGTGAGCCCAATGACAATTTGGAAAAACAATGAGCAAAAGTATCAACCAACACAAGACTAATTAGAACACGGGAAAGACTATGAGATAATAAATGAGAGATAGCAAGGTTAGCTAAGTAACCAATTGTAATACTTCAAATCTACTTGCCGTTTCAATTAATCTATTAACAAGATAAATTTATATAATCTTAAAAATATTTAAGTTAATTTGTAGTAAATAAATTTGAGTTATAAGCTTTTTCAAACTTTTTACTTCCTATCCAATGTGAGTCTATTTTATTAGAATATTACACCAACAAACTAAATCCTTTGGAATATTAGTTGTTTGAAGGGTTTGTAGTAAAGTATTAGTAGTCCTCATATCTTTAAGGCAAGGAGTCAATTACTTGAGTCACCTTTAATCCGGAAGCATTGTTGACATTAAACTTGAAACAAAACTGATGGTCGCCAGAATAGATTTTGCCATTAAAACGCAACCTTAATAATCATGGGTAATGAAACCTATCGTAACACTCAACCAATGAATCAAGCTATCAATATTTACCTTCACCCAATTTAGAAGAGGAAGCATTCAAGACACAAGAATACTGCAAATTAGCCAGGTCAAATCCCTAGTTCTAAAATTTTTAACATTTAGATTAAGGACAAGGTTAGCATGTAACTAAGCCCACGGTGAAGTTTTTTATTTTTTAATAGCATGATTAATATTGGAATTATCCCTAATGATTTTATGTCCTGTTCCTTGCAAGCAAAACTAATGCCTTGAGCCAATTCAAGCCCCATCACATAGCCCTTTTTTGGGGGGCTTCAATGGCATTTTTTTTTATAGCTTAAAGTAGTCTTTAAATGGGCTAACCCTACCCTTTTATGCCACCAGTTTAGCCACTTATGATGCATGAGTTCCAGAACCATATTTTAAAATTATTCTTTATATAGTTTTTTAAGCATAGTTGTTAAATTGGACTGGACTGACCGGTTGAACCGGTTGAATCGAAATCCGAAGGCCAAGCCGGTCCGATTCTAACATAAAACCAGATATGTAAGAGACTCGGAATAACCCGGTCAACCCGTTCGATTCACTCATGAATCGATCAACTCAGTCTGAACTGGGTCACGGGTTGATCTATGCTGTTTCAAATTTTCAGGCCTTTACGTTTCAAATTCCTGAGAGTTTATAGTAACTTTTTTTTTATTGGGATGCTCATAAGTTTTATTGAAAAAGAAAAGGAGATCATGCAGCATTGATGAGAGAAGAATAAAAAAAGAAAAAAAGTAAAAATATGAAATTTTTTTGGGAATCAAGACGGGAAAGTAAAGACATAAAGAGAAAATGATGAAAATAAAGAAAATTCGGATAAAAATTTTCTTTAATTTTTTTTAAGAAAAGTTAAATCAGACTAAATGGGTACGCAGATTGAAAGTAAGTAAATTTTAGAGATTAAATAAGATACCAAAAAAAATTCTAAAAAAGATTATAAAAATTAGTATTCATATGTTTATTTTATTAAAAAATAATTTTTATTAATATAAATATATTTTTTATATTAAAATAATTGATCGATGGTTCAATCGGTGACATGATGGTTGAGCTAGTGACCCAGTGATCCAAGCCCTTAGCTGGATCAATGTCTGGTCGGGTTTGATTGTTATAGATGGAGCTTAATTTCATCAAGACGAAGCCTCAAATCAGAGTTCACGAAAAAGTAAGCAAATCGGTCATTATCCAAAAGTAACAAACATGAGATTTAGATAGATTTTTGGGAGTTAATTGAGGATGTTTTGGTCATTATCCAAAAGTAACAAACTTGAGATTTGGATAGATTTTGGGGAGTTAGTTGAGGATGTTTTGCCATTATCCAAAGTGGGAGCTTTTGGATAAGGATTTGAGGCATCATCTCAGCTGCAACCGTCTGCCACAAAAATCTCCTATCGGAGTTACGAACGTGTGAAATAAATTGGAGGCTTGGTGAGGACCTTTGTGTGCTGCAGAGAGAGAGAAAAAAAAAAGGTTCTGTAATCTTTTAGTGAGATCATAAGAGTTTATGAGAGAGAGTATTTTTGAGGATTGTACCTTGAAGCCTTGCAGATCCTGTGCCGCCATGGATGTAGCCCAGTTCGCTGTTTCTTTGATTTTAGTTCCTATTATTATTTTGCTTAGCCGTACTAATAGCAATCTTATTAAAGAAATATTTGTTGTATTCCCTATCATTGATAACTATGTTTTCAAGGCATTATGCGTACCACGCCCGTGAACCTATTTCTTCTCGCTGCCGAATAGACTAATAGCCTCCTATGCATCAAGAAAGGAAACAGAGGGGCATGTCAACAAGCATCTCTCCTCCATAACATTCCATCTGGCGAACGGAATAATTTAGTCCCTCCCTCCCTCGCTCCCGGCTGTCACCTAATCCTCAACCTACCTTGCTTAGTTGTTTTGCATGAACATTCTCCATCCCAACATCCAAATATTTATCAGTCGGATCGTTCTCGATGGTTCCTTCAAGCCTTCTCTGCAACAGGGCTTTCTCTTTTTTTTTTTCGGGGGAGAGGGGAAAGGATTTAACAAAAAGGTTTTTATCATTAGAGCTGTTCGGATCATCATTGTATCAAAAAGATTGTGTGGTTAAGATTTTTGGCACGGAATATGAAATTGTTAAATAAAATTTTTGTTGGAGAGAATAAGAAGGGAAACATGTGGTGCATCGAAGTCAAGGCTAAGGGCTCCACCACCTAATCTTCCAATTATTGTCCTAGATTCTCCATTGCATTGCATCTGAGCGTGCGGCATTCGTACAAACGGTCTGAAGGCCGTGATTACCGCGCACATGAGAGCACATGGTTCGAAGGAGATGCCGTGCCCGCACCGCTACTTGGCATCTAGCTATGGGTATCCGTGGCACATGATATGCGTACCGGATGTTAACGTTGCACTATTAGAAGATAGATAGAAGAACTTCATTCATAATCTTGCACATGGCCCATAGAAAATCTTTCAATATTATAAAAAAAAATGAAAAGAAAAAAAAAATTCACTCGTTTGAAGACGTGATCGACTGGCTCAAGGCCATCATTAATGTAATTCTCTTAGCAGGGGTACTTAGTTTTGCGCATATATATATATATTATTTTGGTACATTCACAGATAATTTTTCTATAATATAAGATTAAAATGAGCTTATAAATTTGAAAGTTGTTTGATTTGTTCCCACGTGCTTAAAATCCTCAAGTCTGCTATTGAATTTTTAGGATTACACATGGGTTTGATATAAGAATGAATTAAAATTATGTAAAATTAGATAAAACTTGTGCAATAGAAACCATTAGATATCATAACCTATTGCATCACTTTGGTAGTTAATGCTGGAGTATGAAAATAAATAATAAATAAATTACAAAACCAATTTGAACTTAATTTTGGTTTAGTTTGAATTATTTTTTGTCCTCTTAATTTGGTCTCAATTAAAAAAAATTAGATGGAAAAAGATAGTCCGGCATTAATTTAGATTTTTAAAAATCAATATAATTGAAAGAAAAACAGAATATGTGAAATAAGAATTTTAGCAGAGATCTAGGCATTGGATAAAATTCTTTGTTGATCTCTTGATGGATCATGAATTTTTTTTTTTTTAAGATCCAATAATCTTTTTATTTTAATTTTGGATAACGCTTGCCCTTCTCACTTTCCTCCATGACCATCCTCTTTCTTTCTTAGCTATCTTTCTATTTTGCTTATTTTATCTTTTCCTTCTCCTAAAACCCATTAGCCTTTCATATAGAACTCGGGAGTACATAGAACTGATGCTGTAAGTGTTTAGTAGTTGAAATAAGTGAAAATATGTAAGAATTTGTGCCAATAAATGTTTAGTTGCACATTGATTATATGCTGAGAAAATCCTAAATACTTGTATAAGATTAAGAAGTTCAAATAATAAGGTCCTAAAAAGGGACCTAACATTTCTATAGAAATAAAGATACATTTAGACACCCATCCTAATACATCTTACCCAACAAAACATGCAAAGATCTTTTGTAAACCCACATGATTCATCGAACACCATGCACTGACCGTAGGTATCGTTTAGCCCATTAGAAGGAACAAGAAAGCATAGCTAATGTTTAGCCTTTAACATGCAATTGAATAATGATGGAAGAATGAGACAATTTTGCTCACATAGCTTTCTTAGCCCATTAGAAGGAACAAGAAAACATAGCTAGCGTTTAGCCTTTAACATGCAATTGAACAATGATGGAAAATGCAAACAATTTTGCTCACGTAGCTTTCGTGAGTGCAGCAGAGGATATTATATCTCAATTATCTGTTTTGATTCATCTGGCGCATTATTCCATCCATCGTAATGAATTTAATCTATTTTAAAGTAATGGTTTTGAGTTCCAATCATGAAAATTTGAATGTGCTATTTACTTCTACCTCCTGTTGCATGAATGCACTCTGAAAATGTGTCCTGCACGCAAAGAGCCCTGATGATCCTCTGCAATATGAATGTCCCAGTTCATGTTGGTCCTGTTCTTTTCCTGGCTGATGCTAATGGCTCCAAGCTAGTTGGATTCTCTCACCTACCTGCTAGCAAGATCCTCTTGTCATGGCCTTGTCCATTGACATCACTTCTCCTGGTGCAGCCTCCTACTCTGACTGTTTTGCACTAAAAGATGAAGCTGAAATGGGGTAATTCTTTGAGGCAATGTTTATTGTTTTGAAGGTCTTGAAGGGGAAGGAGAATTTGATAGGGCAATGTGTCTGGAATAATTTAAGTAATTTAAAATTTTAAAACTTTAAAATAGTGCCCACAAGGAATAGTTATAAGGCATAAATCCACCTAAATATAAAACCTAGTTTTAAGTACTACAGCCTAGATACTTAAATGGATAAAGTTCAAATTTTATCTCTTGCAAATAATCAGATAAATCTGACATCCAACCAGATGGATTAAATCTAAGGAACAGAGATTTTGATGATTGGATGAATAAGGTAAATGAATGCATCCAATTAAAGAACGCCCAAAACCCAAAATCAAAAACTAAAGCAATCCAAGATCCAACCTAACATAATTACCATTTGAGATTGAGTCAACATGAGTGCATTTCTTTGAGCATTCAAGAAAAGAGAATTAAGTTCACATAAAAATAGATTTTTATTCAATTATTTTACTAATTTTATTTTCATTAGAATGTAATTTGTTTGGGTTTGCTTGATACTTCTTTATTAGATTATACTTCAAAAAGAATACATGGTAGTTCATTGTATTCGGTGAGTATACTGCTATTAATTGTTTGCATCTGTGTTGCCCAGATGTAGCAACCCAAGAGGAAGGGTGAATTGGGTTTCTTAAAAATTATTTACAAGTATGTGCACTAAACAAAAATCAAAATTTAATTGCAAATGATGTGAGGTGAGGTGAAGAAATAAAAGAGACAATCAAGAAATCACAAACACAAGAAGGTTTATAGTGGTTCGGTGCCAATCCAGCACCTACGTCCACACCCCAAGAACTCCTTGAAAATTTTACTCTAATCGTTTCAAATGATTACAACCTCTAGCCTCCCCGGCTAGCCCTCTTATTTTTAGGTACAAGGTAGCCTTCCGGGCTAGTCCTCTTGTTTACGGGCATAAGGAAGCCTTATCCCTAGCCTTCCGGACTAGTCACAAGGAAGCATTACCCTTACCCTTTCCCAGCTAGTCCGCTTATATACGGGCATAAGGAAGCCTTACAATAAATTACCAAGGGTTAAACCCAACCCTTTACAAGATTCAAACAAGTTTAGAAAATATTAGAAAAATAAAGCTCCTATAATGAGAAGATATTCAGAAATAAATACTTTACAAGAATGAAGACAACTCCTCAAATGAGCTTCTTTCTTCAAATGATCTTCAGCAATAAATGATGTCTCCTTTGGAGTAGCTGAAGCCTTGAATCCTTTTGGAATCTTTAATGATTCAGCAAGGATGAGCAATCAAAGATCTTCAAGAGCTTTTAATCCACAGCTTCCTTTCTTTCTCTTTGAATAGCACGAATGTGTGCAATGAATCACTCTACTGTTCACCACTCTTTCTGCTTTCTTTTTTTCATTGACATCATGGCTATTTAAAGTGTTTGAACTACAAAACTAGCCGTTAGAAATAACATAGAAAGATAGTCGTTGAAGATCTTTCCAAACTTTCAGTCATCCAAACAGTCAGCTAGAGCAAAGGAGAGAGAGAGAGAATCATTTTCTTCCCAAGAGCCAAGCTTCAGTTGACTAAAAGCATCGTCTAGTCACCTTGGAGACATGAAGGCAACCCCCAGGTATCTAAAACTCAAAACCAATTGACTAGAATTGAAAAGGGCACGGCCAGGAAGAATTTTCATAGCAAACTAGTTGACTAGAGTTGAACTCCAGTTAACTATATTTGGAAAAGGATCTGCCAAGAGAAATTATCATACCATTCTAGTTGACTGGAGCTGGACTCCAGTTAACTAGTTTTAAAGAACTCACTGCCAGAGAGATTTTCATAGAATGCTTAGTTGACTGGATGCAGAATCTAGTTAACTAAATAAATGATAGCAGCCTAGGAGGAGTTTCAGTGAGCTTAGTTAACTGGATGCCAATCCTAGTTAACTAAAAAAATAAAGCAATCGTCTAGAGAGTTAAACCAGCATCCTTAGTTGACTATAACTTAATTCTAGTTAACTAGTTCAACAAAGCATTCGGCCAGGAGAGAAATGCAGCAAACCAATCTAGTTAACTGGTGACGAAATCTAGTTAACTGGTTCTAAAAGTAGCACGTCCAGGAAGAAATATTTCATGCAATCTAGTTAGCTAGAGATGAATTTCAATTAACTGATTTCAAAAAACACACGGCTAGAAAGAAAGTTTCATGCAATCTAGTTAGCTGGAGATAAATTCCAGTTAACTGATTTCAAAGAGCACACGGCCAGAAAGAAAGTTTCATGCAATCTAGTTAGCTGGAGATGAATTCCAGTTAACTGATTTTAAAGAGCACATGGCCAGAAGAATTTTCTTCCAATCTAGTTAACTGGAGATGAACTCCAGTTGACTAGTTTCAACATGAGCACGGCCTAGGCACCTTACAGGAAATCCAGTTAACTAAAAAACATTATCCAGTTAACTAGATTTGAGCATGGTTCGGCCAGGTACCTTTACAAGAAATTCAGTTAAATAAAAACACTATCCAGTTAACTAGATTTGAGCAGCATTTGGCCAGATAATATTCTAGTTGACTAAACAAAGTCTCAGTCAACTAGAATCAAAGAGTTCTATGCCATTTTAAGAAGATTTCAAAGGGAATTTAAATCTTTAGGGAAATAGATGTTTTAGGATAAAACTTTGACAAGGGGATTCATCCAAAGAACATTTTAGCCATTTGAGAAATGAATGAACATTTGAAATACAAATCCATTGGCTCATTTGAAAATATTAGTCTCATACTACAAGAAACAATACAAAAGTTCATACAAAGGTAGTTCTAGTCATTTGTAAAACAAATATTCATTTGAAGCAAAAGTCCATTTGAAAAATTCATTTGCCCTTTTCAAAAACATTTGGACTTGCAAAAATATAACCACGTTACCTTCATTTACCTTTGTAGTACCTTTCTTTTGATTTGTATAGTAATCCAATTTGGAGAAACATTATCTTGATGATTCATCTGAAATTTGTTTAACTCAACCACAAGATCATTAGTATCATACTTAATAATTTATGATCATCAAAATCAATATGAGGTTAACAATCTTTTCCTTTTTGATGATGATATAAGCATTAAATATACAAAAGGAAATGTATGAAATAATTCTCTCCCCCATACAAAAGGAAATGTATAAAATAATTCTCTCCCCCTTTAATGTATATACTTTTCTATTTATATGCTATTCTCTATCACAAATGGATGTATGCTAATATCTCCCAAGAATGTTATGGTATTCTCTTCCATGAATGTAAATGAAGTGTATGCTATTCTCTCCTCCTTTTTGTCATTAAAGAAAAAGAGATGAAAGAATGTGCACAATTAAGCATTCATCAAGGAAAAACATTAAAAATACATAATGCATTAAAAAAACATAAGTACATAATATAAATTAATAAGTTACAGTCTTGATCCAAAATATATTTTCAAACATACAACAAGGTTCATAATTTCAATACAAAGTATATTGAAGTCCAACAAAGTTTATATCATAAAAAGTTAATCTTCATTAGAGAAGAGAAAAAGACAGAAGGGTGAAATGAAGATCCACGCATATAAGAGTTGATACTAATAAGAAAATGTATTCAAATCTTTGCCACATATAAGAGTTGATACCATTTTCATACATCAAAGAACTTATAACAATAAAATATTTAATACTCAATACATCACAGTGCTTAATGCATCAAAGTAACCAATTATTCAAACAAGTTCCTTCTCCCTCTCACTAATTTAAAAACACGTCGAGATACAATGTTGACAAGTATCACAAAAAAAAATGTTTGAGTTTATATATGCTTGCATTCTTCTCCCCCTTAAAATTTCAAATTTGATCTATATGCAATAAGAATTTCATGCAAGAAATGATACCACTATCATATGATCCAAGCATTTTATAAGTGTATCATGCTATTCTCAATGTAAATATAAAAAATACATAGACATTCTATAGCAATAACCATATTTCAATTATGCATTTCATAAGATAACATATGGTTTCTTACATAGGTGACATGCAAACAAGATATTACAACAACATGTACATCACCTCTATCAAATCCTTTTCATTTCATACATAAGCAATTTATTATAAGATATAAAAAAAAAGGATACCACTGATAAAGTAGGTATTTAATGATCCAAGCCTTACAATAAAATTATGTCAAACAAAGAGTATAAAATTCAAACTAATATCAATCATGCTTCTATAAAATTTATAAATCAACATTTCTATTAGTGCCATTAGCATTTAATCTATGCAATGAGCTCATAGGGTTACTGATACATTTGGATTTCTTCATGCCAAATTTCTTCAAGATTTTCTTGATGTACTTGAATTGGCTTATGAAGATCTTCTTCTTTGATTGCTTGATTTAAAATTTAAGAAAAGAATTGAGTTCACCCATCATGTTCATCTCGAACTCTTCCTGCATAAGCTTAGCAAAATCTTGGCACAAAAAATCATTAGTAGTACCGAATATAATGTCATCTATATAAATTTACACTATCAACATATCATCATTTTCTCTTATAATAAATAATATTGCATCAACATTTTCAATAATAAGTTTATTGCTAATCAAGAACTTAATAAGCCTATCAAACCATGCCCGAGTACTTATTTCAAACCATATAAAGCTTTGTTCAACTGAATACATGGTTTGGAGACACAGATTTTTGAAATCGGATGGTTGATTAACAAACACTTGTTCAACAATATATTCATTAAGAAAAGTGCTCTCAATAATCATTTAATATAATTTAAAAATTATACAAGATGTAAATGCAAAGAGTGATCTAATAATCTTTAATCTAGCAAAAGGAATATATGTTTCATCAAAATAAATATCTTCCTCTTGATTATATTCTTTAGCTACCAATCTTTCTTTATTTATAATTAAATTACACTACTAGAAAAGTGTGATTTACCGAAGGATTTTACCAAGGAAAAAAATCCCTTGCAATTCCGAGGGATTTTCCAACAAAGATATAAATCATAAAATTTTTCGATAAAAAATATTTTCTCACAAAATCCATCGCAAAATTAATTTTTGAGGGATTTTCCGAGGGATATTTCTAAAATAAATGGGTTTTTGTAAAAAAATGCCGATAAAAACATTCCTTCGAAAATCCCTTGCAAAATTTAAGTTCCGAGGGATTTTGTGAGGGATTTTGCAAGGGATATTTCTATAATAAATGACTTATTTATAAAAAATTATAAAAAAAACTCTCAAAAAATTAAAAATTAGTTTTGCGAAAGATTTTCCGAGGGATTTGTTTTTCATTAATGAGTTATTAATAAAATTTTTGGTGAAAAACATCTCTCAAAAAATTTCTCACAAAATTAATTTTTGAGGGATTTTTTGAGGATTTTTTTGATGATTTTGCGAGGGATTTTTTGAGGGATATTTCTATAATAAATGGCTTATTTATCAAAAAATTAATAAAAAAATCCATCGAAAAATCCCTTGGAAATTAATTTTGCGAGGGATTTTCCGAGGGATTTGTTTTTCATTAATGAGTTATTAATAAAAATTTTAATAAAAAAAATCCCTCAAAAAATCCCTCGTAAAATTAATTTTCGAGAGATTTTTTGAGGGATTTTTTGATGATTTTGCGAGGAATTTTTCGAGGGATATTTCTATAATAAATGGCTTATTTATAAAATAAATAAATAAAAATCCCTCAAAAAATCCCTCGGAAAATATTTTGCGAGGGATTTTTCGAGGGATTTATTTTTTATTAATGAGTTATTAATAAAATTTTTAACAAAAAAATCCCTCGCAAAATTAATTTCCAAGGCATTTTTCGAGGAATTTTTTTATTAATTTTTTGAGGGATTTTTTTGGAGGATATTTTTATAATAAATGGCTTATTTATAAAAAAGTTAATAAAAAAATCCCTCAAAAAATCTCTCGAAAATTAATTTTGCGAGGGATTTTCTGAGGGATGTATTTTTCATTAATGAGTTATTAATAAAATTTTTGATGAAAAAAATCTCTCAAAAAATTCCTGACAAATTTAATTTCTGAGGGATTTTTGATGATTTTGCGAGTGATTTTTCGAGGGATATTTCTATAATAAATGTCTTATTTATAAAAAATTAATAAAAAATCCCTCGAAAATTAATTTTGCGAGAGATTTTTTGAGGGATTTATTTTTCATTAATGAGTTATTAATAAAATTTTTGATGAAAAAAACCCCTCGAAAAATTAATTTCAAAGAATTTTCCAAGGGATTTTTTTGATGATTTTGCGAGAGATTTTTGAGGGATATTTCTAATAAATGGCTTATTTATAAAAAAATTGATAAAAAAATCCCTTGAAAAATCCCTCGGAAATTAATGTTGCGAGGGATTTTTTGAGAAATTTTTTTTCATTAATGAGTTATTAATAAATTTTTTAATGAAACAAATCCCTCAGAAAATCCCTCGCAACATTAATTTCTAAGGGATTTTTTGAGGGATTTTTTTGATGATTTTGCGAGGGATTTTGCAAGGGATATTTCTATAATAAATGAATTATTTATAAAAAAAATTGATAAAAAATCCCTCAAAAATTAGTTTTACGAGGGATTTTCTGAGGGATTTATTTTTCATTAACGAGTTATTAATAAAATTTTTTATGAAAAATATCCCTCGGAAAATCCCTCCAAAATTAATTTCCAAAGGATTTTTCAAGGGATTTTTTGATAATTTTGCAAGGAATTTTTTGATGGATATTTCTATAATAAATGGCTTATTTATAAAAAAATGATAAAATAATCCCTCGGAAAATCCTTCGAAATTAATTTTGCGAGGGATTTTTCAAGGGATTTGTTTTTCAAAATTAATTTCCAAGGGATTTTTTGAGGGCTATTTTTGATGATTTTGTGATGGATTTTTTGAGGGATATTTCTATAATAAATGACTTATTTATAAAAAATTGATAAAAAAACTCCCTCAAAAAACCCCTCAAAATTATCCCTCGCAAAATCTCTCGAAAAATAAGCCATTTATTATAGAAATATCCCTCATAAAATCATCAAAAATAAGCTATTTTGTGAGGGATTTTTTATCAATTTTTTTATACAAATAAGCCATTTATTATAGAAATATCCCTCAAAAAATTTCTCAAAAATCATCAAAAATAATTTTTTTTTTCGTTAATGAGTTATTAATAAAATTTTTGATGAAAAAATTCCTTGGAAAATTAATTTTGTGAGGGATTTTTTGAGGAATTTTTTTATCCCATTGATGAAAAATAAATTCCTCAAAAAATCCCTCATAAAATTAATTTCCGAGGGATTGTTTTTATCAATTTTTTTACAAAGAAGCCATTTATTATAAAAATATTCCTCAAAAAAATTCTCTCAAAATCATCAAAAAATCCCTCGCAAAATCCCTCGAAAAATAATTTTTTAGGGGATTTTTTGATGGATTTTTTTCATCGAAAAGTTTAGGTATTAAAATAAATTTTTAGTGAAAGTTTGAAAATTAAAAAATATATTTTAGTTGTAAATTTAGATAAATAATTTATGAATCATATAACGAGTAATTTATCAAATTTATAAGGATTAATTTAAAAAAAATCTTTTACTTTAAGCAAGTTTGATCATGACGAGCTCCATGATAAGACTAAAACAAATTAGCCTTTAACTAAACATATTGATATAATTGTGTGTTTGTGATTGATCTATTAGCCAAGTTTGAAAGGAGACTACCTTTGACTCAAAAAGAAAATATGCCAAATGATACCATGTACTAGTGATTGCATTACTATATATCTAGGCTTGAAAGAAAAATTGTTTATGCACACATGAGATGCCTTTATGCACGTATGTGTCAATAATGACTTCACTAGCTTAGTTGGAAAGCAAACATAATTTTGAGTGAATAACATGTTGATACACATATATTTGCTCATGATCACCTCACTGGTTCGACATAAAAGGAAACATATTTTGATATGTGAAAACACATGTGTAAAAACACATTGATGTGTGCTAGTAGTAAGCATCGATCGATGAACTTGTCTTGAAAGAAACTTATTCTTGAATACACATAGTCAGTGGTCTATTCCAATGGCTAAATCTTAATTATAGTTAGGCTTGAGAGAATGAACACATGCCTCAATTTCAAATTAATTTCTAAATCATACAACAATTTCACAAGATCCATAAACTTTAACAAATAAGTTTAGATACATCAATTTATAATACAAATATTCATATCTAGTCAATCAATATGATTTTTAATGTATTATGATTCATTATCAAGTCTAAGTAAAACATGTTATTCTTGATCCATAATTTTTTTTAAAAAATATGTAATAATTCTCATGAAACTAAAAAAAAATCTTATTTTAATATTTTTATAAAATAAATTTATAATAGATAGATAAAAGGACTTGAACTTGAATCTTAAAAAAATACTCACTATCATAATGATCCCAACTTTTTTTGATACATAAATTTATTAAGAAAATATTTAAATAGTATAAATTTTTTTTTATAAATTAAACTTAAAATCAAAAATCAATCCCGCCAGCGCCCATATTTCATTTGGCATTCCCACCGCGCGCATTTATTTGGCATTCTCTCTTTTTTTCGTTTGAGCCGTGACCATTGACCTTCCTCCCTCCTCTCTGTCTAAGCTCTCCATCGAGCTTCCTCCCTCTTCTTCGTCCGAGCCACGATCGTTTGAGATCGGCGAGGGTTCTAGCATGGGCCATGAGGAGGAGTGGGAGAGGGGAAGGGGGATGGAGCCACGACCACTGTCCTCCCTCCCGGCCGTGGATGATCCATACCGATTAAAGACGGATTTGAGCATCTCAACCGAGCGCGCTCGCTTTTCGCCATCGCGAGTCGCGACTTAAAAAAGGCCGGAGGCAGCGCCTCTGCAGCGGTAGCAAGGTAGAAGCGAAAAAAATAAAGCGCGCTGGGCTGACGGTAGGCGGAATTCCTTGCTCGGCCGCTGGGGAAAAACCACAAACAGGTCGCGGCTCCTCTTCCCCACCCTTCATCCGGATCTCTTATTTCCTCCCTATCTCCCGCTCAGGTAATCTCACCCGCTGGTTCTTTTGGGGATTTTTTTTTTTTTTTCACTCTGATTATATTACCTCAACATACCCTAGCACGCTAGTTTACTATATGAATCATATATTTCCTTTGCTGGTCTAAAACTTTGCAGGAGAAACGTTCTCTCCTATTCTGCTCGACGTACGTGGTGAATTCTAGGCTATAAAAATATGCTAAGTTTGAACTGAAATGATCTTAAGATGGCCTGCAGTCGGTTGTCTTGCAATCACATCTACTCGCTTTGGAGAAATATTGATGGCATGGGAGGATGGTTTTGGGCGAGGACGAAGGTTGAAAACAAGATGCTGTATGAGATTTTGTCATTTAACTTCCTCCATGTTTCGATTTCCATTCACATTTTGCATCGTCATTTATTGGGCTTTTCATGCCTTTTTAACTTTTAACATTTAGATGGCATACCAATTGAAGCTCCGACATATTTGAAATAAAATCTTATGATTGGTGGAAGTATTTAACCAGATGCTCATTGACCAGGGTTACACCAAGCTGCCTATTTTTCCAAAATTGGAGCCATTGACTGCTGCTCGAGCGAGGCACTTGCAAGTGATCCATATGTTTCTTCTGAAGATTTGAGAACAACACAGCACATATTGGCCGATTCTTCAAAACATAGCAAAAGAAATGCCAATGTTGATCCTTTGAATAATCGAGTGATGCTTGTTGATGGAACTGCAATCATGTACAGGTCTAACTACAATCTCAAGTTTAGAATTCATGAATGTTCTTTGTTCTCTGCAGCTTACCGGAAGAGAAAGTGACTCAACAGTTGAAACTACTTTACATTGGGTTATATTTTCTCATATGGGGAGAAGCTTCAAATGTCCGGTTCATGCCTGAATATCTTTGCTATATCTTCCACCATGTAAGCTATCTTTTTTTGCACATGTTCTCCTTTTTGGCTTGTGAAGCATTATTGATTGATTGGATCAAAATGCATTAGAGATGCACAATCAATATTGCTGAATTCATGACTGTTTTTCAAAATGCATTAGAGATGCATAATTTGAATATTTGAATATTTTCTCATTCGAATACATGCTTTTGAATACATGCTTTTTGTGATGCGTTCGCTAACTTTATGTGTGGAAAATAAAATATTTCCCATGTGTTCATGACAGAGGAATATTGTTTATGCCCATAGCTTTGGACTTGGGTTTTTCTAATTTCTCTCTGAGTTCTTTCATGTCAGTATTGAAATAACATAGCATGCTAGAGATGCTGCATTTTTTTCAGTTTGCTGGTCACCTAACCCTTTCATAGCTACAGCTGAAGGAGGAAAAATGAAAATGAGTGTAACTTGTATTCTTGAAACAAAGAATAAGTCACTTTTATTAAGTTGTAGATTGTAAAATGATTTTAACATTTGGGTTGCTTAAATTACTACCTGTGATACATAAACCATGATCATCTATATTTAATGATTTTTCTTAAATTCAGCATCTATCAAGGGTCTTGCGAGTTTAAGCTAGCGGAAGAAGTTTTTCGTTTCAGTTTATAGAATTGTTAACACTTTTAATATGATTTCTTGACATTCTCAAGGAAGCTCATTTATAATTTGACCTTATTCTCATCCTCTGCTTAGCACACTCAAATATTCTTTCCTTTTTTGTCATATATTTAGGTTTCTTATTATAAATTATTAGGACACTCTTAGTTGACACCTCTAGTTAACATGCTATCGATGATTCAAAAGAAAGGAAAAGGCATTTGAAATTCTTTTATTTTATAGTTTAGATGTTCATAAGTCAGGCCATATATTTTTATTTATCCTTATTTTTGATACATATATTCTTTCCTTTACATATATGTTGTTCTTATTTTATATAATTTTTTAAAAAATTACTAATGTTGTTTATATTATGAAATTCAGATGCAGAAGTTGAACCAACCTACATTGGATGAGCTCTTCAGACACACCGATCAAAAGAAAAAGGATAGCAATCAGTGGATAAATAAGAAGGCAAAAACACGCATGTAAGTATTTAAAAAGCTCTACTTTAATTATATATTTATATTATTTGTATGTTTAGCTCATTGTATCTAACATCTTTTACAGACTAATTTTATATATAAGTGGCAAGAGGTGCAATTAAGTCAAAGCTTAGTTGGAGAGGATGGTGCATGTATGGAAAGATACAGTTGGAGTAAATAAGGGACGGATTTATGATTCGAATCATAGGCTAGCTTGCTCATAGGCTCCTCATCTTATGGCCGCACATCCTTACGAGTTCTTGAGGAGTGGATTGATACTTGTTTGTGATTTTTTTTTGTTATGAACTTGGACATGATGACACTTATGAAACTTTTTTATGTATTTGGATATATATATATATATATAGAGAAGGATCATGTTTATGATGATTATGGTTTTCAATTTATATATGTTATATTTATTGTGATTATTATGGATTAATATGTCATATTTATGAATATAAATTTTTTTATATGGATTATTTGTATATATAATCAGATGTATTAAAAATATATTTTAAGTTTTTTAAAAATATATTTAAATATTATAATGGATTTTGCAAAGGATTTTTTTCTCGGAAAGCCATTTTGCGAGGGATTGTTCTCTTGGATATTTATTTAGTAAGGAATAATTTTTTCAAAAATTAAGAAAAGCGATTTAAAAAATTCAAAAAATCTCTCAAAAAATTTTCCTCAAAAATCCCTCGGAAATCCTTGAAAAATTTTCCTCAAAAATCCCTTGAAAAATTTCCTCAGAAATTTTCTTGGAAAATTCCTCAAAATTTTCCCTCAGAAATTCTCTCAAAAAATTTTTCTCGAAAAATCCCTCAAAAAATTTCTCTCAGAAATTTCCTCGGAAATTTTTCCTCAAAAATTCCCTCAGAAAATTCCTTGGAAATTTTTTCTCAGAAATTCCCTCAAAAAATTTCTTAGAAATTTTTCCTCGAAAATTCCCTCAAAAAATTTCCCTCGAAAATCCCTCGGAAATTTCGAGGGAAAATTTCCCTTGGAAATTTCTGAGGGATAAATTCCATCGAAAATCCCTCGGAAATAATTCTCGGAAAAATTCTTCGAAAAATTTTCCGAGAGGGTTTTTTCGACGACCATTTATCCATCCGTCGGAAATTTATATCGACGGATTTTTCTTTTTTCCCTCGAAAAATTCCTCGCAAATGACGCTTTTTCTTGTAGTGTTATCATGCTTATCCAATTTGTTTCTAAATATTCATTTAATTTATCATGCATGACATTTAGGCTCTATATGAAAAATAAAATGCTAAATTATTATATGCATCTTTAAATGATGATCTACTCCTAATATCATGAGATAGATTACTTAATATTAGCTCTTTAGGGTATTATGGACATACCTTCAATCTCTTTCTAATTTAGCATTACCTTGGGCTTCATCCTGTTGAATTTCTTTTTCATGTATCGCATTGAGTCCAAGGTGAGCTCCTTGACTTGATCTTTAATTTTATCTGCATTAATTAAAACCTTTCTCTTCCTTAATAGAAGATCATTAGACTTATCAAATATAACATGAATCTAAGGTCCTATCCTTTCTTTTATTACAAAATTTTTAAAGTGCTGGTTTTTAAATTCCTTTCTAAGATCACTTCTAATAGATAAAATAGAAAAAAAAATTCCATTTGAGATTCTTCTAAGGAGATTTTAGAAAAATTAAAAATGCTTCATTTTTGCTAACTAAGAATAAAACTCATGTAAATTGAAAAAATATCAATAATCACAAATCCATATGCAAAAGTTCAAAAATCTAGAAGTTGAAATCATATTTTTAGACTTGAAAAAAATTCTAGCTTATTTTTCAAAATTTGCATGCATCACAAATCTTATTTTTTTTCAAAATCCAATTTTGACAAACCTTTAACCAAATTCTTTTTGAATAATTTAGAAAGCAAATCCATACTAACATGAGTAAGTCTATGATGTTAAACTAGATTTATCAACTTAAGCATTCATGACAACTAGACATTCAATATTCTGATCATTAACAATATAAACATTACTATGCCTATGACCAATTGCTTTCATGCAATCATCAACAGGATTTATAATTATGCAAAGAATGATTCAACAAATAATTTTAAAATCTTTTTCACAAAATTGACTAATGCTTAATCGAGTTATGATTCAATCCATTTAAAAGTAAGATATTATCAACAAAAGTAGAGGGAGTGATATCAATTTTATCAATGCCAATAATGTTACCTTGGCCATTATTTCCAAAGGTAACCACTCCTCCATCATTTGTGTTCAAAGTGATGAATTGATATTCATCATCCATCATGTGTCTTGAGCATCCACTTTTTAAGTACTTTTTTTTGCTCTATGGGTTGCCAGATACACCTGCATCCATAATATCAAGTTTTTCTTTTAGGTACCCAAGCTTTTTGGGTCCTTTGGGGTTACCTAAAATGGTTTCTTTTGGAACCCATATCCTTTTAACATTGTGTGTGTGACATACATATGCTTTGTATCCAGGTTTATCACATTTGAAACATTCACTTCAGTCGAATTATTAGCATGCACATAAATATTTTTTAAATTTTTTAACTTTTTAAAGGATTATATCAAGACCAGCTTTGTAGTAAATAGCTCTTTAACTATTAGGAATCATTTCTAATTTATTTGACTTAAAGTAAATTTATCTATAATAGGCTTTAATCTACAACTTTATTTTTTAAATATTTATTTTATTTAAGCAAATATTCATTTTCTTTTGAAAATCTTTCCTTTTCCAAACTGAGATTCTTAACTTGATTTATTAATTCTTTATTTTTTGAACTTAAGTCAGCAAAATCATCAAGCAATTCATAAAAAGCACCATATAATTCATCAAAAGTAAAGTCATTTAGAAAGTTAGGACTTACCTCTCCATTATCTGCCATAAAACAAAGATTTTCTTCTTCATTCTTCTCTTCTTCTTCAGAGCTTGATGCATCACTATAGCTCCATATAGCTATTATAATCTTTTTATTTTCTTGAGACCTTTCTTTAGATATGGACAATCTGGCTTGTAGTGCCCCGATTTATTGCATTCATTAACAAATTACTTCATATTCTTTTTCATTGCTTGGCTCTCTTTTCATTAATGCCCTCTTTCTTTCTTCAAATTTCTTTCTCATGAAATTCTTAAATTTCCTTGCAATGAGAGCAAAATCATTTTCCTCATGACTTTCACTTGAGGTGCTCTCAATTTCATCATTTAGGGCTGCACTCTTTAGTGCCAACATCCTTTTCTTTTTGGACTCTTCTTCATCAAGATGTTATCTTTGTTGAAGCTCATAAGTTATCAATGATCCAACCAATTCTTTAAGAGATAGAGTGTTGAGGTCCTTGGCTTCTTGTATTGTGGTGACTTTGGCCTCCCAAGACCTAGGCAAGGATCTCAAATTTTTCTCACAAGATCACCATTGGTATAGGATTTTTCAAGGCTTTCAGCTCATTAATAATGTTAGTTAATCTTGTGAACATATCACCAATGCTTTCATATGATTCTATTTTAAACAATTCATATTCATGTACAACCATATTAATTCTAGATTCTTTGACTTGATTGGTACCCTCATGGGTAATTTTAAGTCTATTTCAAATTTCCTTAGCAGATATACACGTAGAAATATGATTAAATTTATTGGCATCTAAAGAACAATATAATACATTCATGGCTTTAGCATTCAGCTGAGCCATCTTTTTAGCAAGCACATCCCACTCCATTTTTGATTTGGGAATATCAATACCATCAAATTTAATAGTCGTGTGTAAGGTCATTGACTATGATACTCCATAAATCATAATCAAGTGCTTAAATAAAAATTTTCATACGTGCTTTCCAATATGTGTAATTTGTGCCTTCAAACAAAGGTGGTCTAGTAATTGACTGTCCCTCAATCAAAACTGAACCCATTTGGATTGCTAATGATCTTTGGCTCCAAGCTTGTTAAAGCAAAAATAATCAGGAGCATGCTACTTTGATACCAGTTGTTGCCCAGATGTAGCAACCCAAGAGGAAGGCTGAATTGGGTTTCTTAAAAATTATTTAACAAATATGCACTAAACAAAATCAAAATTTAATTACAAATGATGTGTGGTGAGGTGAAGAGATAAAAGAGACAATCAAGCAATCACAAACACAAGAAGATTTATAGTGGTTCGGTGCCAACCCAGCACCTACGTCCACTCTCCAAGAACTCCTTGGGAATTTTACTCCAATCGTTTCAAACGATTACAACCTCTAGCCTCCCTGGCTAGCCCTTTTATTTTCAGGCATAAGGAAGCCTTATCCCTAGCCTTCCGGGCTAGTCCTCTTATTTACGGGCATAAGAAAGCTTTACCCCTAGCCTTTCGGGCTAGTCCTCTTATTTATGGGTACAAGAAAGCCTTATTCCTAGCCTTCTCTGACTAGTCCTCTTGTTTACAGGCACAAGAAAGCCTTGCCCCTAGCCTTCTTTGGCTAGTCCTCTTGTTTACGGGCACAAGGAAGCCTTACAACAAATTACCAAGGGTTAAACCCAACCCTTTACAAGATTCAAATAAGTTTAGAAAATATTAGGAAAAAAAAGCTCCTATAATGAGTAGATATTCACATATAAATACTTTACAAGAATGAAGACAACTCCTCAAATGAGCTTCTTTCTTCAAATGATCTTCAGTAATAAATGATGTCTCCTTTGGAGTAGCTGAAGCCTTGAATCCTTTTGGAAGCTTTAATGATTCAGCAAGGATGAGAAATCAAAGATCTTTAAGAGCTTTCAATCCAAAGCTTACTTTCTTTCTCTTTAAATAGCATGGATGTATGCAATGAATCACTCTACTATTCACCACTCTTTCTGCTTTCTTTTTTTCATTGACATCATGGCTATTTAAAGTGTTTGAACTGCAAAACTAGCCGTTAGAAATAACACAAAAAAAGAGGAAGGAAGAATGGGAACCAGAGATAGCCGTTGAAGATCTTTCCAAACTTTTAGTCATCCGAACATCAGCTGGAGCAAAGGAGAGAGAGAGAGAGAATCATTTTCTTTCCAAGAGCCAAGCTTCAGTTGACTAAAAGCATAGTCTAGTCACCTTGGAGACGTGAAGGCAACCCCCAGGTATCTAAAACCCAAAACCAGCTGACTAGAATTGAAAAGGGCACGGCCAGGAAGAATTTTTATAGCAAACTAGTTGACTGGAGTTGAACTCCAGTGAACTATATTTGGAAAAGGATTTGCCAGGAGAAATTATCATGCCATTCTAGTTGACTAAAGCTGGACTCCAGTTAACTAGTTTTAAAGAACTCACTGCCAGAAAGATTTTCATGGAATGCTTAGTTGACTAGATGCAGAACCCAGTTAACTAAAATAAATGATAGTAGCCTGAGAGGAGTTTCACTGAGCTTAGTTAATTGGATGCCAATCCAGTTAACTAAAATAATAAAGCAATCGTCCAGAGAGTCAGACCAGCATCCTTAGTTGATTGGAACTTAATTTTAGTTAACTAGTTCAACAAAGCATTCGGCTAGAAGAGAAATGCAACAAACCAATCTAGTTAACTGGTGATGAAATCCAGTTAACTAGTTCTAAAAGTCTCACGTCTAGGGAGAAATATTTCATGCAATCTGGTTAGCCAGAAAGAAAGTTTCATGCAATCTAGTTAGCTAGAGATGAATTCCAGTTAGCTGATTTCATAGAGCACACGGCCAGGAGAATTTTCTTCCAATCTAGTTAATTGAAGATGAACTCCAGTTGACTAGTTTCAACATGAGCACGGCCCAGGCACCTTATAGGAAATCCAGTTAACTAAAAAACATTATCCAGTTAACTAGATTTGAGCATGGTTCGGCCAGGTACCTTCATAAGAAATCCAGTTTACAAAAAACACTGTCCAGTTAATAGATTTGAGCAACATTCATCCAGATAACATTCCAGTTGACTAAACAAAGTCTCAGTCAACTAGAATCAAAGAGTTCTATGCCATTTTAAGAGGATTTCAAAGGGAATTTAAATCTTTAGGGAAATGGATGCTTTAGGATAAAACTTTGACAAGGGATTCATCCAAAGAACATTTTAGCCATTTGAAAAATGAATGAACATTTGAAATACAAATCCATTGACTCATTTGAAAATATTAGTCTCATGCTATAAGAAACAATACAAAAGTTCATACAAAGGTAGTTCTAGTCATTTGTAAAACAAATATTCATTTGAAGCAAAAGTCTATTTAAAAATTCATTTGTCCTTTTCAAAAATATTTGGACTTGCAAAAATACAACCACATTACCTTGATTTTACCTTTGTAATACCTTTCTTTTGATTTGTAGAGTAATCCAATTCGAAGTAACATCATCTTGATGAATCACCTGAAATTTGTTTAACTCAACCATAAGGTCATTAGTATCATACTTAATGATTTTGTGATCATCAAAATCAATATAAGGTCAACAATCTAGATAGGATAAATTATACTATAAAAGAAGCATTGTCCATAATGTACCTCAAACTGATAATATTATTCTAAAATTTTAATTCATTTTAGTGGATGCTTACAAAACTACTTGAAGAAAGAGACTACAGTATTTTCCAACACGCCAACACAGCAGACTCGCAAGATGGTGGGAATGGGTGGGCTTGCAAAAGGGATGGTATGGATGCTTTGCCTAGGCTACAACAAGTGGTTGAGGTTGGTTGGCTGAGTTGCCTAGCCTGATTTGGCTGCTTCATGAGCCTTCTGTTGGAAAATTCTTGGTACATTTTTTATGCAGCATGGTCTATACCAAATGCATTAATTTATCTGTGTACGAGCCTACACCAAAGGGTTTATTCATGGATTTCACATCGCTGATGCGCAGATTCATGCACGAGTAAATTACCGTGCCCGATATAAGCTATGCTGCATCAAAATGGTGTACCAAGACTTTTTGCCTTCTGTTTGTTTGGATGTTTAAGGGGTGTTTAAGGGGTCCAATTGTCTGACTTTATAATGGTAGAGCATTGGAAGAAAGGCACTGTTTTCATGTAACAAAATATGCCAACTGAGACCGAAGAATGCCATGCCTATGGCTTATGGGCGATCTCAGAAACTGCGATCAATATGCTCAACCATCATCACTTGTAAGTCTAAATTTGTGAAGTAGTTATTTAATTCATTACACTGGATTAAACATTTTCTAAAATAAATGCAGAAAGCATCGCTGCTTGCAATATCACTCTATCTAAGATTCAGTTAGAATTTTTTTTTTATATATTTTTTAGAAATCAGACTTTAACCTTATCCATTCAAAAGGTTCATCCAATGTCTTCGGTCTGTTATAGCATATATATAGAAGAATTGCCTTCCATCAAATATTCATTGCCAATTTATCAACCATTTTCGGGGAAGCTTAGAGGTTCTTTTAGGACAATTTCTAGACTAGATCTACCCCCACTTTTTTTTTTTTTTTTTTTGAAGGTTGAACAAAAAGTGCTTAACTTACTAAATCATCATTGTTTGATCAAACTTACTAATAATTATTATTAATTCTTCTTAAATGGTTTCAGAATAAAGATTATACAGTTTCGCTAATATTAGCGCTAAATATAAATAGATGACAATACATGCTCTTGCCAAATGGAAAAATTTTGCATTCGATTGCATCAGCATTTATTTGTCTGTAGTACTTGTTACATTTTGAGGCCTTCATCTTTCATTACAGGTCAACAACTGAGATGGTTTTGAAGGAAGACTGGATCATATATATTTATGCCAAAGGTGCCATCATATTGGATTTTAGCTCAAGCAATTTTTGAATCATGATTTAAATTTCAATAGGATGCCTAGCGTTGGAATGAATTATTCTTCAAGTATTGGGATAGAACCATTTCACCACTGTTCAAGCATTAATTTTAACCGGTGTACATTGGAACATGCTGCATCTTAAGTATCAGAATGGGACAAATGGGACAAGATGCATCCTATTATATGAAAAAACTTGAATGATTTAGTCCTACAAAATTTAAAACCTCAATTGATAAGCTGGCGTAGCCATTAGTCAAGAATTACGTACTGGAGATGGACTATGAACTCTACGGAAAAATTGCACTTAATTTTTGGCTACCGCTTTTTTTTTTTCTTTATCCTGATTGATTGGCTTTTAGATGACCACTAGTTTTAGTTTGCCTTTGGAATGAAGATGTAGATGAGCTGCGGCTACGAGTTTTATCTTTTCCTTGAGGGTTGAAGACAAGAGAAGAGTATAATTGTATAAAGGCCATCAAAGCCACCACCACATAAGGGGAGGCTACCTTTATGAATGAGAGTCGGCATAATTTCGGTCTGGAGCTGAGAATCAATGATTATCCGTGCTAAGACAGTGGAGAGACTCAAATTATAGGATCCTTGATTAATCAACTTTATTTTCAAAATGGATAAGAATGAGATGAGTCGTTTTTTAAAAATAGAAGAGCAAGAAGCTATTGCCTTCGGCACACCACCATAATAGCAAAACCACACTACTAACAATATGCTCCTTTGGAATGAAAAAAAGGCCTTTGAAGTTTGAAACACCAATACTTGAAATTTATCAACTACCACAGCATTCAATATTCATGACACGGTTCAAGTGCCGTAATTTATCAATATATTGGGAATCTACGATCATCCTTATTTTGCATGTGCAATTAAAAAATAATACATATATTATAAAAAATATAATCACGAAACATCAAAATTTAACATGAAAAATCATTCAACTTAAAAGAAAAAACCACAAAATTTAAACAAAAATTTTCACTATTCAAAACAATACTAAAGTAAAAAAAAAGAATTCAGACAATGCCTCACCAAAAAAATTATTTGCTCACCTAGAATTTCAATAGACGAATATAAAAAAATACTAATTTAGGACTAAAAATATATTATTTAGAAAAAAAAAAGTTAGCATTAGACCGTTCAATGTGAAGAATACCTCACAAAAAATTATTGTTTAAAATTTCACTTTCATCGAATATTGTATGATTTTTTAATCAATGATAATAGATTAACGATGAAAGTTTCTTTTTTTCCCTTCAATTTCTTCTTTTTTTTCATATGATTACTTAAACTTATTATTTTATTAAAATATATTATATTATTTTATTAAATCATGGACTTGCATGAAGGCAGGACCCAATCGATAACTTGAGGCTTGTTGTCGGTCATCGGACTATCACCCTTGCCTCGGCCCAAAGAATTTGCACGCCACTGTGGCCTTTAGCCGTCAGGCTTCTCGGCTGTCCAAGTCCTTGCGTCCGAGGCAGGCTCCCGTATGACATCCAAGGGATTAATGTAATCTAATTAAAAGTTCATGCTATTAATTACTGTCTATACAGCTAAATATATCTACATATGAACTATCACATATTTTCAAAATCTATAATTTATGCATGATGCAATATAAAAATTAGATAATTTATATGATATTAGTACACTAAAATATGGTAAAATACTCAAATTAAGGACTCATCTTATTGAACTTGTTGCCGTAGAAATCCGTTCTTCGACTCAGGCGCAGCCCATCTCTGGAATCGGATACCACTCTCTCGTCTGAATGGACCTGCAAAACAGTCCTCACACAGCGAGCGTTAGGGGTGGCCCTCTGCGGAAGACCCTTCGATGCCCAAGTCAGTGGAGATTCACAACAAGCAGATATGAGAAAAAGGCTCTCACAGAAGAGTCCCCCAAGAATGGCTTCTCGAGGAGCTGGGAGCTCTACTTGAACTTCATTGAAGCTTTTTCAGTGAAAGAATGAGCGTACTTGGAAGACTTTTGGATAGGGTATATATATATAGGTTGCCGATATGATGGCAGGCAATTACCTGATTTCTCGAACGTGTCATAGGAAATCAGAAACCGTTATGATTCAAATATGATTTGAATCAAATTTGTTACAAGACCGATAGCTTTCGAATCCGGTTAGTTAGTGAATCAATAGTGAGAGGAGCTAGCTGATGCTTTGAGATTCGGTGCCTTATAGGTTCTAGGCCACGTTTAGTATTTTTGGCTTTTTCCTCCACTTAAAGCAGTTGGAGATCCACGTGACTGAAATCTTGCCTATTATCATGAATTTGAATTTTTTCGTACTTGGTTCTACAGAGGTTCAGGGATGCCTCGGCCAGACCAAAGTATGAGGATAGCTCGGTCTCACCAAGGTATGGAATAGCTCGGTTTGGCCGAGGCATGGGAATGGCTTGGTTTGGCCGAGGCATAAGTATACTTGGTCTCACCGAGGTATGGTAATAGCTCGGTCTAGTCAAGGTATATGAATGGCTCGGTTTGGTCGAGGCATAAGTATAGCTCGGTCTCACCAAGATATGGGAATAGCTCGGTCTAGCTGAGCCATAGGAATGGCTCGGTCTTGCCGAGGTATAAAGATACTTCAGTCTTGCCGAGGTGTATCAGCCTTATTCTTTTCCATATATGATAGTTGACGGATCAGAAATCAAAAGTAATCTTAACCTTTTTGTTGTGTGCAGGAATATTGACATAACAATGATTTTATCCCTCATCACATGCTTCCCACTCTCTAGTTCGAAGTGTATGTTCGGACATAGGGAGTAGAGTCTTAGGTGGCTTTATTCTAACCGAAGGATTCGAAAAGGCGTGCAATGATAGTTTCATAAATGCTGCACCGTCGCTCCATTATTTTTCTTGGTGAACGAAGCGGAAACCCTTCATTTCTTGCGAGCAATGATTGGGGGAGCAACACATGGCAAGTCCCGGTGCTTGGGGTATATGAGCTGGCGATTCAAAAATTTAGGGATTCTCGTTGATGGTGCGTTGCCCTTCCACCATGATATTTTAAAAGGAGGATTGAGAGGAGTTATCCCCCATCGCGTTAATCTTCTTGCTTCCTCTCCAAAGGTTCACCCCTCTAGATTCTTGTGATTCCATTCAAAGCTTATTCTTCTCAACTCAAAGATATGAAGGGCCCGAGCAATGTGGCTTCTGTGATGACCTTGGAGGACTTGAACAGAGTACGCCAGAGGTATCGAGTTCCATGGGACGTTGCTCTATGGTTGCTAAAACCTGAACAGGGTTTCAGAGTAGCCAGGACGTGGATCTTCCTTTACGAAGAGAGTTTGAGAGCGGGTCTTTGGTTCCCCCTACCCTCATTGGTGAAGGAGATAATGGGATTTTACAATATATCCAACAATGGTAGCTCCAAACAGATGGTGCAACATCATCGGGTTCATATCGATGTATAGCCGCATCGGGGTTTTAGTGACGCTCTCCATGTTCTGGGTCTACTATAGCTTAATCTCTGAGAGGAGTGGCCCTACATTGGGCCTCGAAAGTCGTTCAAAATGATATCGGACAATCCATCCTCCATAAAGGAATGAAAATCTTGATTCTTCATTGCCGAAGGAAACATCGGATCCGATTTCCCCAGAGTATGGATGGATTATGCCAAGGACTCGGAGGCTCACCTTGAGCTGTCCAAGCATGAAAAAATGGATTTGATCATCCTTCATAGTAGCTGGGTATTCTCGGCCAGCGATCTTTTGGCAGAGGATGCCCTTTTTGCCGTTGGGCTTAGCTCAGTCGACCCTCAAGGTAGGCTCTTGTCCTCTCCCCATACTAGTTATGTCTTGGCGATTTTGTCATAGGCTAAGTTATCTTCTGTTGCATCTAGCTCAAAGGTCGGAGTTCATGAGCCAAATGAAGGGGGAGCTAGGCAAGCATCGGAGGGGATCCGGCTCTGAGAGGCGCAAATCTGAGAAGCCTTGCCTTTCTAAATTGCACTCAAAGGAGATGAAACGAGTCAAGATTGGCCGGTAATCTTCTGTGCCAAAGGAGAAGGAGACAGCAGTGCCAGCGACAGTGGAGATGGCAGTGCCAACGACAGTGGAGACGGCAGTGGCAGCGACAAAGGATAAGTCTTTCTTATTAGAGGGGGAACCAATGATAGGGGGGAAACAGATGGTCGAAGATGAGCCGGCAGTTGAGGGAGAGATCATCGAGGCACTCCGCTCACTAGTAATGGTGATACTGAATGACTCGGATGGGACGTTGCCGACCGGGTCGATAGCCCCTCCACTCGAAGATAAAGAACCGCGCCTGGAGGGGGCTAGCAGTCCTAAATCACCCTTCACTCATGAAGGAGTGCCCTCAACTTTAATCGAGGAGGTGAGGGGAGTAGACATGGATGCTGAGGCACAAGAGGAGCCTCCTATTGAGGGATATCCTCCCAAAGGACTGAGGGAGGTCGAGGAGGAGGCCGAGGCATCGAAGGGGATGAAGGAAGTGGAGCAGAGGCCCGTAGGTTAAGAAGGGCTTTTAGAGGAAGAAGAAATCCAAAGTGAGGATTCCCCAACCGAGGTATCAGGAGGAAAAGGCAAGAAAGTCAAGATTTCTTGAGCTAAAGCCTTCCACATCGAAGCCCTGGCTGAAGAGGCAAGGCGAACCGGGGTTCCTCGGATTGAAACCTCACAAATCAATCCTCTAGTGCTAAGTTCGCTTAACCCAGATGTTGATGAGACTATGGCCGCACTGATGCGGTCCATTTTATATGAGAGGGATGACCGCTCAGCTGAGGAGGATATCATTTTTGCAGCATTTGGGCGTGATGGCCTGCTGAGCAATATCGAGTTTCTTTCCGAAATCGACAACCACATGCTTACCAAGATAGCATCAGCATACACCTCCTAGATAAGTAGGAACCCTTAAACATTCCACTTTTAAAGAGTAGTTTAATCTGATCTTACCATTGAAAGTTTACTTGCAGAGCGCTATCATAACGAGGTCACTGTGCCATCGTCTGAAGTTGGTCATGGGGGCCTGCGCTCAAACTAGAAGGGAGGTCGCCAGCCTTTAGGAAAGGGTGAGATCAACCGACAAACTTTCTAAAGCTTTGAGTGTGGCTTAGGTGAACATTGAGAAATTAGATCATGGCCAGCAAATTGCTTTGGAATGAGCATCTAAATTTTAGGCTGAAGCAAATGAGCTCAGAGGGGCTCATGATTTAGCTGACAAGGCTCGATCGAAGTTACTACAGTGTAAGTCCGAGCATACTCGGGAGGTAGAGTCCTTGAAGAAGCTCTTCAACAAGAAGTGGAACGACGCTCATAGGCATTTTGCGAACGAGAGAAGTAGCTTAAATAAAAGGCTCAATGAGGAGGAGAGTAGATATCAGCAAAAACAAGATCAAATTATCGGCTTGAACAGGAGGCTCGCTGAGGAGGTAAACAGATTCAGGTGGCATCATGACCAAATTGTCAAACTCACCATTGATCTCGCTCAGTCTCAGCTAGAGGTGGAAGAGAGATAGTCGAGGATCAACGACCTCAAGAAGAGGATGCACCAGTATAGAGATGTCAAATTGAAGGCCATTGATAAAATCCAGGAGCTGAACGCGAAGATGTCTCGGCGAGAAGAGGAGGTATAACATCTCTTTACTTCTATTCACATTTTTTCTCCTTTAATTATTGTTCTGATTGATTCTATGTCTCCAAGTGAGCAGGATGGGTTCTAAAGTTTAGAACCAGTTAAAAACTTTAAGGAAGAAGTTGGCCTCGAGTCACCAGAGATGCTCTGAGCTCGAGGGTTACGTGGTCGAAGCCAAGGGACAGGCTGCTCTGGCTGTAGAGGAGTATAAGAATTCTACTTGACTTTTGGATGAGCACAAGGCAGCTTGTGCTGATGCATTCTGGTATGGGGAAGCATAAACATGGGCAGAAAACTCTCTGAAATATCCGAAGTTAGATCTCTCATTTTTAGAAGCTAATTATTATGATGCTCAGACACTAGGGACCAAGCTATCTGAGTATGAAGAAATTTTGAATGTTGATCTTGAAACTATTTTTGGTACCAGCCGAGCCATGGATCCAGAAGTAGATAGCCGAAGGAAAGAAGGCCATTAGCATATTGCCAAAGAATCTGAAGCCCCCCCTCTAGCTGCATTCAAAGTAGGCGAATCAAGTCGGCCATCCCCAAGTGCTACCAGAGTTGCCCCCAGGCTAAGCCTGAGTCTTGAAGACTGTCTTTGTAAATTTTTTTTTTCTTGTAATTGAGGAAGACTTAATAAAGCCTCATCTGGCTGTATCACTATGAATGAATCTTCAGTTTCATATTTTCCCTTGTCTAAGCTTTATGCTAAAATAGTTTGTTTAGCTCGCCCGTAGCTTACTCGAACTTAGCTTATTACAAGGCTGGGCAAATGAACCAACTCTTAGAAAATTTTTTATTACTTCGTTAAGGTTGAAGGAGTCACTCAATCTTATCGAGGCTGACCCAGCTAGGTCCATCGAAGTAGATAATTACTCGGCCTTTCCGAAGTAGGGGAGGGGGTTCATCTTTGCCGAAGCAAGATAAAGGTTCAACTTTGGCCGATGCAAAGGATAGTTTAGCTTTGCCAAAGTAAAATAATAGCTCGGCTTTGACCAAGACAAAGGATAGTTCGGTTCTGCTGAAGTAAAATAATAGCTCGGCTTTGGCCGAGGCAAAGGATAGTTTGGCTTTGCTAAAGTAAGATAATAGCTCGGCTTTGGTCGAGGCAAAGGATAGTTTGACTTTGGCCGAAGTATATCTTATTTTTCCCAGGAAATTTATTTCATAGTTAATGCCTTACTTTTTTGATGCGAGATTGCTTTTCATATATGCCAAGCATTCAATTGCTATTGGACCGCATCCTTTTCCATAGAGGGTTTCTTAAATTCATTCATATTTTGGGGATTTGTGATCGACTCCTTGTAATTAAGGTCTCTGACCCAAGATTGAGAGGAAATCTTCATGCTTTTATTGTGGCATGGGGAATATCTCTAGTATACCTCGGAGGGTACCGAGTCCTGTTAAGGTATTGCTATGTGGTCTCGAATGTGGCACGATTATGGCATTCTAGGTTTTGAAGTTTCCCCCTTCATTAATGGCTGTTTTTCATTTAGTATCTATAAAAAGGGGGAGAGAAGAGGGTGCCTGAGCATACCCAAGAAAGTCTTCAAGCAGAAAGAAACTTTCATGGCTTTTTTCATGCTGAAGTTGAGAGCTATGAGGTCAAATTTTTCTTTCGAGGTTTGGCCTGGCCCCGAAGGCTAGGGTGATGAAGAAGTTGCTGGAAAGCAAGTCATCCTCAAGAAAGGAGTTATGGAGGTCATATGTGAAGCGGAGAAGGGGGATAGAGGTCATATGGAAAGCGCACGTGGGTGCTTTCTATTTGGCTCCGTTTGCCCATTATAGAACCATAAAAGGCCACTGGAAATACGATTGTTGATGGGCCATGGTTTCCACAGGCTTTTCGTCAACCATGGTAACCTTTATGGCCAAGCCTCTTCTTCTTGAGGCTTTTCATCTTCCATGGTGGTGCTCGGCCATGTCCCTACATTCTGAGAAATTCTATATCTGAAAAGCCAAAGACAAGTTCCTTCAGGTTGCTTCTTTTCTCTATATAATTATCCAGCGTTTCGGAGATTGCAGCTCGATAGAGTTGTCTTTTCCAATTTCTTTAAATCATAGGGGAAAGCTATGTTGATGCAGCATCGTCGGCCGAGCTCATTTGTTCAAACATTTTCTTTTGTTCTCTATGTATTTCCTGTGCTGTAATGCACTTGTAATGCCTTGCAAGAGGCTGTAACTTTTTATAATAAAATATTGTTGGAATAAAAGAACTTTTTCTTTTCGCATGTCTATTTCTTTTTGCTATTTTGTTCCTATTTTGTGAAGTGCCAGTTTTTTTGATGCATTTTTTTTGATGTATGAATCACTCGTGTACATTGGATCGGAGGTGTGGGGCAAAGACTTGGCCTTGCCAAGATATACAAACAGCCATTAGGATGCTCCATCGCTAGGGAAGATGTTTAGATGGTCGTATTCGATGCTTACATGTCAGGGGCATTTTAGAAATTTAGCTTTTTGTCGAATATTTTGATGATTTGGTTTAGACTTGCTGACGTGCATCAGATTATGCTGGCCCTTGGAGAGTAGAGCGCATGATTTATCTTAGGTCGAAGGAAGACTTGGGTAGCTTTGCTAGCTCTTGATGGGAGTTTGGTCATGCCGAATACTCCCAAAAGCTTTTACTTAGTTCATTGGCACGGCTCAGCCATACCGAGGTATGGAAAAGTCATTTGATTTCCTTAATGTTTAGAGAAATAGCTCAACTGCGTTAAAACATGGAAAAATCACCCGATCCTATCGAGGCTTAAAGAAACCGCTCAGTCCTGTCAAGGCTTGAAGAAAGATTATATCTTACTTGGCATTGCCAAGGTACGAAGAAATCGCTCAGCCTTATTGAGGTTTAGAGAAAGATTATGCTTTACTTGGCGCTGCCAAGGTACGAAGAAATCACTCAACCTTGCCAAGGTTCCGAGAAAGATTATGCTTTACTTCGCTGCCAAGGTATGGAGAAATCGCTCGTCCCTACCGAGGTTCAGAGAAATATCACTCAGTCCTACCGAGGCTTAAATAAAAATTATATTTTACTTAGTGCTACCAAGGTACAAAAAATCACTCGGTCCTGTCGAGGTTCGGAGAAATATCACTCGGTCCTGCCGAGGCTTGAAGAAAGATTATATTTTACTTGGCGCTGCCAAGGTACGAAGAAATCACTCAGCCTTGCCGAGGTTCGGAGAAAGATTATATTTACTTGGCGCTGCCAATGTATGAAAAAATTGCTCGGCCTTACTGAGGTTCAGAGAAAGATTATATTTTACTTGGCACTGCCAAGGTACGAAGAAATCGCTCGGCCCTGCCGAGGTTTGGAGAAATACCACTCGGTCCTACCAAGGCTTGAAGAAAGATTATATTTTACTTGGCACTACCAAGGTACGGAGAAATCGCTCGGCCCTGCTGAGGTTCGAAGAAAGATTATATTTTACTTGGCGCTGCCAAGGTATAGAGAAATCGCTCAGCCCTGCCGAGGTTTAAAGGAAAATTTTACGGAGAAATCATTCGGTCTTGCCAAGGTTCGAAGAAATATCACTCATTCCTGCTGAGTCTTTGTTGAGGGACCCATAGGCCGGTAATCGGATGAAACCTGTCTCTTATCAAAGACATTGGGAAGAATTGGTCAAAACATAAAAATGCTATTTTAAAAGTAAAATCTCATTATTGCAAGTAGGGTGAGTTTGGTGGGAGCATACTTTACTGATGATATTTTGGAGGTTGTCTAAATTCCATGTTTGAGAGTTAGATTTTTCATCCAGATCTTGAAGTTTGTAAGTGCCGGGCCTGATGACTTCCGCAACTTGATAAGGGCCTTCCCAATTTGGAGATAGCTTTCCTTGCTCTAATGGTTTGGAAACTGATGCCTTTTAGAGTACAAGATCACCAAGAAGAAAAGATTTTCCTTTTACTCGGGAGGAATGGTAGCAAATTACCCTTTGTTGATAGGCTGTCATTCAGATTTGGGCCTTCTCTCTTATTTCTTCTATTAGGTCGAGATTGGTTCGGAGCTGTTCATTATTCAACTCCTTCGAATAACTTTCCACCCATGGCAATGGTAGCCCTATCTCCATGGGAATGATAACTTCCGTGCCGACAGCCATTCTGAATGGAGTCTCGTCCGTGGGGACCCTCTGGGTGGTTCAATAGGCCCACAAGATGTGATGAAATTTCTCTACCCATCTACCTCATGCCCTATTGAGCCAAACTTTAATTCCTTGCAGCAAGGTTTGGTTGGCCACCTCGGCTTCTCCATTGGCTTAGGGGTGCCCAACCGAGGTGAGCTGGTGACAGATGCCACGATCTTTGCAGAACTCTCAAAACTTGGGATTGTCAAACTGTCTTTCATTGTCAATGATGATGGTGTATGGGAGGCCAAACTGGAAAATGATGGATCTCCACATAAAATCCCTAGCCCGAGCCTCGATTATTTGAGAAACTGCCTTGGCCTTGACCTATTTGGTGAAATAGTTGATCACTATAAACAGAAACTTCCTCTGTCCCATGGCAAGAGAAAAAGGACTGAGGATGTCCATTCCCCACTTGATGAAAGGCCAAGCAGATAATATGGGCATCAAGTGAGCGGAGGGGAGCTTATGTATGTTTGAATGCCGTTGACATGAGTCATAGGCTTGGACTAGATCATCGGCATCCTTTTGTATAAACATCCAGTAGTATCCCTGGTGCAGCACTTTATGATATAAAGCTTGGCCGCCAAGGTGGCTTCCATAGATGCCCTTGTGGACCTCCTAAACAGCATAATCGGCTTCCGACGGGCGAAGGCATTTGAGTAATGGCATAGAGAAAGATCACTTGTACAGCTGATCATCGAGTTGGACATAATGAGATGCTTGCATCTTCAATTTCCTTGCATCCTTTCTATCGGCTGGGAGTAACCCTTCTTTGAGATATTTGAAGATTGGGTCAAACCAGAATGGTTCGACATCAATCTGCATCACCCAATCAGCATAGTCAGTGCTGGGCTTTTCTAGGACTTTCAGGTAAAATTTTCGCTCGAGATCCATTAAATCCATGGTTGCCAGGTGAGATAAAAGGTCGGCGTGTGCATTCTCGGCCCTTGGAACCTGGATGACTTCAAATTCAAAAAAATAGGAGGATAGATCGCGCACCTTATGGAGATACCGAATCATGTTTGGCTTTCTAGCCTCGAACTCCCCCCACACATGGCCAACCACCAATTCATTTTCTTGATTTTGAGATCATAGGTGATGCAAAGTCCAACGAGCAGAGGCTCATACTCTGCTTCGTTGTTAGAGGCTGGGAAGGTGAAACGGATGCCAAACTTGAAGGTCGCCCCCTCCGAACTGGTAAGGACTAATCTGGCTCCAGAACCACTTGTGTTGGATGATCCATCTGCATGAAGAAGCCACAGAGCATCAGACTTTGGTTGCTCGGAGGTATCTGGAGTGGAACTATCCTCAGGAATGGTGCACTCAAAGAGAAAATTTGTCAAAATTTGTGCTTTAATTGCCTAGCAGGGCTAATATTGGAAGTCATACTCACTTAGTTCAACAACCCATTTGGTCATTCTTCCTAATGTCTTCGAACGATGAATGATTGATTTGATAGGCTGGTCGGTTAAGATTACCACGGTGTGTGCTTGAAAGTATTTGAAAATAGGGCCATAACTTCCGAATGGATGTTACTAGGGCCAACACCATCTTTTCAATTTGGATGTACCTCATCTCAGCATCCCGAAGTATTTTACTGACATAATAGATCGGCTTTTAATTTTTATTCTCCTCCCAAATTAGTACGAACCCGACGACACCCTCCAAGACTGCTAGAGGTGGTATATCGTTCTCTAAATCTCAAACTGCTAAGGAGAGGTGGTGAGCCGAGGTATTTTTTAAGATCTTCAAAGGATTTTTGATAGTCTGGAGTCCACTGGAAGTTCTTAGCTGACGAAGTGCTTGAAGAAGGGCAAGCATTTCTCGGCCGATTGAGCATCAAAGCGGTTGAGGGCCGCTATCCTTCCGGTAAGACGCTACGCCTCTTTAACCAACCCTGGAGGCATCATTTGCTGCAAGGCTTGAATTTTTTATGGATTTACTTCAATGCCTCGCTGGAAGACCATAAAGCCCAAGAACTTTCTAGAGTTGACTCTAAAGGCACATTTGGTCAAATTAAGCTTCATTTGATACCTTCGAAGTGTGGTGAAGCTTTCTGCAAGATCATCAATGTGCTGGGACGCCTTCTTGCTCTTAACTAGCATATCATCAACATAAACCTCCATATTCTGATCGATTTGTTTTTTGAAAACCTTATTAACCAACCTTTGGTATGTTGCACCTACATTCTTTAAACCAAAAGGCATGACTCTATAATAGTAAATACCTCGGTCGATTATGAAGGCGGTCTTTTCTTCATCCTCAGGTGCCATTCGAATTTGATTATAGCCCAAATAAGTATCCATGAAAGTCAGCATTTGGTGGCCCAAGGTAGCGTTCATGAGCTTATCAATTCAAGGCAAAGGAAAACTATCCTTCGGGCAAGCCTTGATAAGGTCTGTGAAGTCGATGCAGATTCTTCATTTGCCATTCGATTTCTTCACCATGATGATATTCGCCAGCCAATCGGGATAGTTTACTTCCCGAATGAAGTTAGCTTTAATGAGTTTATCAACCTCTTCTTCGATGGCCTTCTAATGCTTGGGGGCAAAGCTTCTTTTCTTCTGCTTGATCGGTCGAAACGCTCATCCATATTGAGGCAATGGACAAGGACATCTGAATCAATCCCCGGCATATCCGAAGCAGACCAGGCAAAGACATCAGCATTCCCTTGAAGAAATTTAATCAAATCTTGCCGAGGCTTCCCTTTTAGCTATGACCCGATTCTTATAGTTCGGTCAGATCGAGCTTTGTTAAGTGGCACCTCCTCAAATTTCTCGGCTGGTTCTCCTCGTTGTTTGGCAAAATCCTTCTGAGAATCCAGTTCGTCAACCTTGGGCTTTGGAGACTGAAGGTCAGTAATGAAGCAGTGCCGAGCCATAGCATGATCTCCTCGGACAACTCCCACTCCCCACTCGGTGGGGAACTTCATGGCGAGATAGGGGATGGATATAATGGCTTTAAGGGACATTTGTCCGGGCCTACCGATGATTGCATTGTTGGGAGACCGAAGCTTAGTTACCAGGAAGTCCGTATGAACGGTGGCTATATTGGGCTAGGTGCTTGTCTGGACCACCAATATGATGACCCCCTTGGGGATAATGACATCACCAGTGAAACCCATTAAGGTAGAGTCTATGGTCCGGAGATTTTCCATATGCAATTTCATTCTCATAAAGGCATCAAAATACAACACATTAACAGAGCTTCCACTATCAACCAAAATTCAATGTATATCATAATCATTCATATTGAGAGATACAACCAACACATCATCATGTGGATACTGTATCTTCCGGAGGTCTTCGTCAGAAAAACAAAGCTCATCGTCTGGGCCTTCTTTGGTAATTTTTCTTCTTTGCCTAGCTGAGCCAATGAGGAGCCGATCGTCACTATCATATTGACATTGCCAATGACTGATGGATTCAGTGGAGGAGGTTGGCGAGGCTCAGGCTGGTGGTCTCCTCCATGGTTCGGCTCGAGGGCTCTTCTAAACCGGTCCAGCCTGTCCCATCGAATGAGTTGCTCAATCTCATTCTGAAGCTGCCAACATTCTTTGGTGTTGTGCCCATGATCCCGATGGAATTGGCAATACTTGGTCATGTCTCTTCGGGCTGCGTTCCCTTGGAGAGGTGGCAATCGAGGGATTTGGCGCTTGATCTTCATCAAGATCTATGCCCTTGGTGCGGTGAGTAGGGTGTATCGATTGAACCTCCGGGATGGGCTCCAAGTATGATCTCTAGGTGGTTGTGGAAAAGCTCTCTGGCGATGGGACAGGCTTGCATGGTGAAGGGATCGGCTCTTCTCTGAGCTCTTGGCCTCCTTTCTCCTTGATTGCTTGTTCCGGGCTGACCTTTGCGACTCCTCAACCCTAGCATACTTGTCCACCAAGGCCATGTCGGAAAGGCTCTTTGGATAGTTGACCTCCAGGGCTAGATAAAAGTCACCCTCCTTTGATACTCGACCTGCCAAGGCGGATATGGCCACCTCGTGATTGAGATGGTCTACTTCTAGCATGGCCATGTTGAATCGGCCGAGATAATTCTTCAAGGATTCTCCCTCCCATTGCTTGACCTCGAAGAGGGAATTAGATTTGCGTCGATGGCGGCGACTGCTGATGAACTGACTGATGAATGGCTGCTCAGCTCATCAAAAGAATTGATAAAACCTGGCTTTAGGCTATTAAACTAGGTTCTGGCGGACCCCCTGAGCGTAGAAGGGAAGGCTTGACACAGGATCACATCTGATGCTCTGTAGAACATCATGATAGAACAGAAGATGCTCAGATGGTCATTAGAGTCGGTGGATCCATGGTACGGCTCGATGGTGGAAAGCTTGACATGAGGAGGGATCACTTCTCGCATGATCTCCTTAGAGAAGGGGATGCCCTGCTCTGCCTTCGATTGGAAAAGAGGAGCTTGCCTAATGGCATCCAGCTCTTGACGCCATTCCCAATGCATCTTCTGAATTTATCATTGGATCCCCTCATCTCGGGTAGTAGGAGAGATCGATCGATGGGAGTATGGTGACAGCGTCGAGTCATGACGGGATGATGCTAGGGAGAGAGAGCGAGCTCACCAAGATCTGGGTGGGCTTTTCCCTCCAGCCCTTTACTGTGCCGATCTATCTCCTTTGTGCTGCTAGGAATGACTTGCGACCTCGAACGGGTTGAAAGAAGAGATCGCCGATAGAGCAAGGGTAGCAACTCCATCAAGGAGTTGTGAAGTGGGGGTAGTCGTACGGAGAGCCCTATGGAGCCCTTGGACTAGTTGTGCAAGGGCTTGCACTTGTTGAACCAGTGTAGCGAACTGATCCTGAGTCACCGCGATCGCCAGTGGTGAGGGAGTCTCGACCGTCAATGATAATGGAGGTGCCACATTGTTTGCAGGATTAGGCCTCTGGGAGGTAGCCTGATCCTGAGCATCAGAAGTGGCTCTTCTTCGATTAGCCATTGTGGGGTTGCTCTTTCAGTCTTTAGCCTTATCTCCTTAATCACAAGTTTATGAGACTTGAGGCCCTTCCTCTAACGCCAATTTGTTGCCATAGAAATCCATTCTTCGACTCAGACGCAGCCCATCTTCGAAATCAGATATCACTCTGTTGTCTGGGTGGACCTGCAAAACAGTCCTCACGCAGCGAGTATTGGGGGTGGCCCTCTGCAGAAGACCCTCGAACGCCCAAGTCAGTGAAGATTCACAGCAAGCAGATATGAGGAGAAGGCTCTCATAGAAGAGTCTCTCAAGAATGGCTTCTCGAGGAGTCGGGAGCTCTACTTGAGCTTTAATGAAGTTTTTTAGTGAAAGAATGAGCGTACCTGGAAGACTTTTGGACATGGTATATATAGGTTGCTGATATGATGGCAGACAACTACCTAATTTCTCGGATGTGTCACAAGGAATCAAAAACCATCATGATTCGAATCTGATTTGAATCAAATTTGTTACGAGACTGGTAGTTTTCGAATCTGGTTAGTTAGTGAATCAACGGCAAGAGGAGCTAGCTGATGCTTTGACATTCGGTGCCTTGTAGGTTATATGCCACATTTAGTATTATTGGCTTTTCCCTTCACTTAAAGCGGTCGGAGATCCATGTGATTGAAATCTTGCCTGATTATCATAAATTTGAATTTTTTCGCACTTGGTTCCGCAAAGGTTCAGGGGTGCCTCGGTCTGGCCGAGGTATGAGGATAGCTCGGCCTTACCGAGGTATGGGAATAGCTCGGTCTCACTGAGGTATGGGAATAGCTCGGTCTAGCCGAGGCATTGGAATGGCTTGGTTTGGTCGAGGCATAAGTATAGCTCGGTCTTACCGAGGTATGGGAATAGTTCGGTTTGACCGAGGCATAAGTATAGCTCGGTCTCACTGAGGTATGAAAATAGCTTGGTCTAGCCGAGGCATAGGAATGGCTCGGTCTTGCCGAGGCATAAGGATACTTCGATTTTGCTGAGGTGTATCAGCCTTATTCTTTTCCAGACATGACAGCTGGCGGATTAGAAATCAAAAATGATCTCAGCCTTTTTTGTCGTGTGCACGAATATTGACATAACGATGATTTTACCGCTCATTAGAACTTGATCTAAATATATTTAAAAATATGTATGGATTAAAATATATAAATCTTAATAACTGAATCATAGAAATATATAGTCTCTTGTTCTTTTAAATTTAATTATTCATTTTTATATTGACATGATATGTAGATTATGACACATGAAGGAGATTTTTTTTTATTTGATAACCTTTTATTAATTTTGAAGTTAGAAAAAGTAGATACTTTCGCCATCCAAAAGGGGTAAAATCCATCTCATAAAATACTATTATGCATTAAAATGATTTATTGATAGCATAATTATTATTGTTTTAGCTAAATCTTCGATAAATAATATTAAAAATCAAGTGATTTTTATTTAAAAATATAATTTAATTTTTAATGCATTGCGGCTTATAATGGTTTAGTGCCTCAGTTCTATGTAAGATTCAATAACGCGTTTGCACCTGTTATCGGGTCTTATCAGAAATTTTTCACAGTTGTCTTGACAGAAACAAAATGCTTTATTTTCCCTTCCAAGCTTTTGAGTTATTTTTTTTCCTTCAAAAAAAAAAAAAATACTGGTGATGATGCCTTTTAGTTTTAAGAATCCAAGAAATAGTGTTTTTTTCCTATCTTTTTTTTTTCAATAAATTGAATGTGAATAGGATAGAAATAGTGAACAGTAACAACGATAATGATCTTGTATGATTATCTCACTTTTCACAGTAGTTACAATGGAATCGTGAGCTTATTTAGTGATTTCATAAGTGTGTATATATCTATAAGGATGTATATCTATTTTCACCATGTGTTAAAGCTTTTTATTATCATTATATAAATTAGCATAGCTATTTTTAAAAAACTCAAATTAAATGAATATTTGATTAATAGAGTATTTTATGTAAACTCAAATTATGATTGGTAGTTATTATTTATGTTATTGAGCTATTAGATGCACCTTATAATGATACGGACTTATATTACGTATAAACTTTATGAATATATGGCCCTTAATGGGTAAAGCATGCATTAAATTGGTTATTAGAAGAAAAGGTTTCTGTTCTCATTATTTATATATTTGGTTAATCTATTAAGTTGTAATATTTCTGCTGCCCGTATAACATAGAAAAGTTTTCTTATATAATATACACATAAATTCCTAATTAGATCTAATAAACAGAAGTTATGCATCCTGCAATGATAATAAGACTGATTTATTTTATATTAGAAAAAGTTTTTGTGCATCAAAAATGGTGCAGCCCGCATGCATCACCTCTATCAGCACATGCACGTGCATGCTAAGGATAAAAAAATGTGCAGCCCGCATGCATCACCTCTATCAGCACATGCACGTGCATGCTAAGGATAAAAAAATCAATACTGTCCTTGGTACGTGCATGCGCACGCAACGCATGCCAATTGTCAAGCAGCAAGACTTTTCCTTTATATTATATGTATACGTATACTTGAGATGATCAATTCGCTATAAGGGTGGCCATCTTGGCCTCAGGAGTCATGCCTACGCAACTTGATCCATGGAAAAGTCTTTGCACATCGACTCCGGTGCAGCAAATCTACATGGACTGCATCGCTTTTTTTATTAGTTCACATGAATCCTACATGTCTTGATGCGATGGGATAAATGAGATAGCAGGGATACCATCTTAAATTTTGACATGACGTGCATTAATACCTGTTCAGCTTTTTTTTTTTTAATTTGTGTACAGACCAAAGGCGGTGCAATGCACGTTTTCTGAATGGGTGTCGTAATTTTATAACTACGGTGTCGTAAATTTATAACTAGGATGTCGTAATTTTTTTTACTTTCTGAAAGAGCGTCTTAATTTTATAACTATGGTGTCATAATTTTACAACTGGATGTCATCTTAAATTTTGACATGACATGCATTACTACCCATTCAACTTTTTTTTGAAATTTATGTATAGACACATTTTCTAAATGGGAATCATAATTTTATAAGTAAATTTATAACTGGAATGTCGTAATTTATTTTTAGCTTTTTTAATGGGTGTCTTAATTTTATAACTATGGTTACAACTGGGTGTCTTCTTAAATTTTCACATGCAATAATACCCATTCAACTTTTTTAAAGAATTATTGTAAACACGTTTTCTGAATGGGTGTCATAATTTTATAAATACGGTATCGTAAATTTACAACTAGGGTTTCATAATTTTTTTTTGGCTTTCTAAACGAGTGTCGTAATTTTATAACTATAGTGTCATAATTTTACAATTGGGGTATCATAATTTCTTTTTATCGGGATGTCGTAAAGATGTCTTAACATTTTTGAATGGGTATCATAATTTTACAACTACAGTGTCATAATTTTACAACTGGATGTCTTAATATTTTTTTGAAAGGCAAGCTGTCAGAGACAATATACCACTTACGAATTCGTAATCATGATCCCTGCTATCCCATCCCATCATGTTACGCCATATAGGATGCACGTGGATCAATAAAAAGAGACGTTGTAACTTACATAAGATTTGCTGCACCGGATGCGATGTACAAAGTCTTTTCCCTTGATCCATTTATTAGACTAATGAAATCGTAGCCTAGGCCCAGTAGCTACTATGCGCAGTCTGATATGAACCAAAGGAAAAGTCTTTGTACACCGCCTCCGGTGCAGCAAATCCTACGTGGGCTGCACCACTTTTTTTTATTGGTCCACATGGATCACATGTGGCCTGATACGATGGGACAGAATAGCAGGGAGATAATATTACTTTTTGATAGTACATCCATTAAAAGTCGTTCAGCCTTTCACCATTGGTGTGCAAACGAAAATGCCCTTTCCCTTCAACCTACTTCAACCCGCTATCTTATCGAAAGAGATGAATGGATCATCGGAGTGAGGATACCAAAGACGTCGAGGGCATAGACGACATCTTCGGCGTGGGAATCCTCCGGGCGAGCAACCGTCTCCTTCTTCGCGTGGACCACCGGGTTCGCGTTGATCAGCCCCTAGCGTCATCTCTTCCCTACCAACTTCCCTTCCCCCTCCCTCTCTCGCTTGCTTCTTCCACCACAGTCAAAGCTCACCTTAAGACAAAGCATTAGTTCAAACCCACGACACCCTAGTTGGAAACCCACGACACCCTAGTTCATAACCCACGACACCCTAGTTCAAAACCTTAAGACAAAGCATCAGTTCAAAACCCACGTCACCCTAGTTCATAACCCACGACACCCTAGTTCATAACCCAAGACACCCTAGTTCAAAACCTTAAGACAAAGCATCAGTTCAAAACCCACGACACCCTAGTTCATAACCCATGACACCCCAGTTCAAAACCCACGATACCCTAGTTCATAACCCACGACACCCTAGTTCAAAACCTTAAGACAAAGCATCAGTTCAAACCCACGACACCCTTGTTCAAAACAAAGCATCAGTTCAAACCCACGACACCGTAGTTGGAAACCCACGACACCCTAGTTCATAACCCACGACACCCTAGTTCAAAACCTTAAGATAAAGCATTAGTTTAAAACCTACGATACCCTAGTTCATAACCCACGACACCCTAGTTCATAACCCACGACACCCTAGTTCAAAACCTTAAGACAAAGCATCAGTTCAAAACCCACGACACCCTAGTTCATAACCCACGACACCCTAGTTCAAATCCTTAAGACAAAGCATCAGTTCAAACCCACGACACCCTAGTTGGAAACTCACGACACCCTAGTTCATAACCCACGACACCGTAGTTCAAAACCTTAAGACAAAGCATCAGTTCAAAACCCACGACATCCTAGTTCATAACTCACGACACCCTAGTTCAAAACCCATGACACCCTAGTTCAAAACCTCAAGACAAAGCATCAGTTCAAACCCACGACACCGTAGTGGGAAACCCATGACACCCTAGTTCATAACCCACGATACCCTAGTTCAAAATCTTAAGACAAAGCATCAGTTCAAAACCCACGATACCCTAGTTCATAACCACGATACCCTAGTTCAAAACCTTAAGACAAAGCATCAGTTTGATGCAAATTTTGCCAAGATGAGTTTGTGATAGTAAATGCAAAGCTTGCACAATTAATCTTAAAAATGTTAGGGTATCTTTCCTCGATCATACGGCCTACAGATTCAAAAATTGGGGTGTTATCTGATATAAACTGGACCACTTTCTGCGGGCCAATCTCATCAATAACTGAAGATACAAAGTTAAAGATATGTTGTTCATTGGTTGTATGCCCAACTACACTCAAAGACTTCAGATATACAACACCTTTAGGACAAGCTGCGAACAAATTCAAGAATAGCATATCCCTTCCTTCTGTCCAAGAATCGAGCATCAAAGTGCAACCAGATCTGTCCCATGTCTGCTTCACAGACTGAACATAGACATCAGCTTCATCCTTCAATTCCGGTAACAATTTCATCCAGGCCATCTCACTACTTGGAAGCTCATACCCGGGTCTAGCATTTGCAATTGCAGTGCAAGCATCATGAAACTCTGGCGACCTTAACAAGCTAAATGGTAAGTTATTGCAAATCATGCATTTAATTATTGCTTTGTCTGCAGCTCTCTTCCCCATCCTTCTTCTCAAGGAACGAATGGGTCTTGGTGCAGAGTCATATGCCTGAGGCCCATCAAGACTGACAGCTCCAGATTGACCATCATGGCTACCAGCCCCCGACTGTAAAATGGACCCCAAAGAACTATCAGTCGATCTGGGAAAGCTCATGACGTTATGTCGTCTACTCTTGGCCTCCAATTCACGGACGGCTTGCAATGCCACATCACGAACTGAAGCTGGCACTGCTTTGCATGGTCGGATATCTTTCGATCTAGTATTTGCAAAATGATATCTCATCCGAGTTACACCACCCACAAACTCATCTTGGCAAAATTTGCATCGAACCTTCCGCCCATCACAAACTCATCTTGGCAAAATTTGCATCAAACTGATGCTTTGTCTTAAGGTTTTGAATTAGGATGTCGTGGGTTATGAACTAGGGTGTCGTGAGTTTCCAACTAGGGTGTCGTGGGTTTTGAACTAATGCTTTGTCTTAAGGTTTTGAACTAGGGTATCATGGGTTATGAACTAGGGTGTCGTGGGTTTCCAACTAGGATGTCGTGGGTTTGAACCGATGCTTTGTCTTAAGGTTTTGAACTAGGATGTCATGGGTTATGAACTAGGGTATCGTGGGTTTCCAACTAGGGTATCGTGGGTTTGAACTGATGCTTTGTCTTAAAGTTATGAACTAGGGTGTCGTGGGTTATGAACTAGGGTGTCATGGGTTTTGAACTGATGCTTTGTCTTAAGGTTTTAAACTAGGGTGTCGTGGGTTATCAACTAGGGTGTTGTGGGTTTCCAACTAGGGTGTCGTGGGTTTGAACTGATGCTTTGTCTTAAGGTTTTGAACTAGGGTGTTGTGGGTCTTGAACTGATGCTTTGTCTTAAGGTTTTGAACTAGGGTGTCGTGGGTTATGAACTAGGGTGTCGTGGGTTTCCAACTAGGGTGTCGTGGGTTTGAACTGATGCTTTGTCTTAAGGTTTTGAACTAGGGTGTCGTGGGTTATGAACTAGGGTGTCGTGGGTTTCCAACTAGGGTGTCGTGGGTTTGAACTGATGCTTTGTCTTAAGGTTTTGAACTAGGGTGTCATGGGTTATGAACTAGGGTGTCGTGGGTTTTGAACTGATGCTTTGTCTTAAGGTTTTGAACTAGGGTGTCGTGGGTTTCCAACTAGGATGTCATGGGTTTGAACTGATGCTTTGTCTTAAGGTTATGAACTAGGGTGTCGTGGGTTATGAACTAGGGTGTCGTGGGTTTTGAACTGATGCTTTGTCTTAAGGTTTTGAACTAGGGTATCATGGGTTTCCAACTAGGGTGTCGTGGGTTTGAAGTGATGCTTTGTCTTAAGGTTTTGAACTAGGGTGTCGTGGGTTATGAACTAGGGTGTCGTGGGTTTGAACTGATGCTTTGTCTTAAGGTTTTGAATTAGGGTGTCATGGGTTTTGAACTAGGGTGTCGTGGGTTATGAACTAGGGTGTCATGGGTTTTGAACTGATGCTTTATCTTAAGGTTTTGAACTAGGGTATCGTGGTTATGAACTAGGGTGTCGTGGGTTATGAACTAGGGTGTCGTGGGTTTTGAACTGATGCTTTGTCTTAAGGTTATGAACTAGGGTGTCGTGGGTTATGAACTAGGGTGTCGTGGGTTTTGAACTGATGCTTTGTCTTAAGGTTTTGAACTAGGGTGTCATGGGTTATGAACTAGGGTGTCATGGGTTTCCAACTAGGGTGTCATGGGTTTGAACTGATGCTTTGTCTTAAGGTTTTGAATTAGGGTGTCGTGGGTTTTGAACTGATGCTTTGTCTTAAGGTGAGCTTTGACTGTGGTGGAAGAAGCAAGCGAGAGAGAAAGGGGGAAGGGAAGTTGGCAGGGAAGAGATGACGCTAGGGGGCTGATCAACGCGAACCCGGTGGTCCATGCGAAGAAGGAGAGGGTTGCTCACTCGGAGGATTCCCACGCCGAAGATGCCATCTATGCCCTCGACGTCTCTGGTATCCTCACTCCGATGATCCATTCATCTCTTTCGATAAGATGGCGGGTTGAAGTAGGTTGAAGGGAAGAGCATTTTCGTCTGCACACCAATGGTGAAAGGCTGAACGACTTTTAATGGATGTACTATCAAAAAGTAATATTATCTTTCTGCTATTCTGTCCCATCGTGTCAGGCCACATGGGATCCATGTGGACCAATAAAAAAAAGCGGTGCAGCCCACGTAGGATTTGCTGCACCGGTGGCGGTGTACAAAGACTTTTTCATGAACCAAAATGAGCCGGGTCTCTTGGACTCCAATGCTGGCGCAGCCCATCGACCATTGCCGTTGCCATGTGCCCTTGGGCAGCATTCCCTCTGCTCTCTCATCTCGAAGAAAAATATTAGTTGCAAATAATTTATAATGCATCTTACAAATTAAGTCCTTAAAGAATAATAGACATATATGTAATAATGTATCCAGCATTTGCGATTATTTATGTTTTAAATGGTCTTTAATATTTCAAATGCCATAAAAAATCTCGAAGAAAAATTCTATTTGTTGTTGGAAGTGTAGGGTGGGGGGAGTGCAGTGGGTTTAATTTAATAATCCAAATAGGATCACCATAATGTTTTTAGTTGACTGATATTCCTTATTGCAATATAATATGATTCTTGATGATCTTTATCTTATACATTTCGTGCCCCATATCTTATTGATTAAAGATCTTCAAATATTAATATATAATCTATTTGGCATGTTATGAATATCTTAAATTATTGGTGGCAAATACTATCCGAATATTTTCCAACTATTGTAACACTTTATTATTGTTTTTGTACTATTTTATTATTATAATATTTTTATTATTTTATAATATTATATAATTATATATAATTATATGATAATAATATAATAATAATAATATAAAAAATATTATATTTTTATTATTCCAATTTATAATATTAAATTAGATTTTCTAAGATCATTGTCTTGAGATAATTTTAAATGCTTATCGTTACGAATGAGTGTAAGATGACCAGATTGGATGGTGATGTTAAAGGTAGGAATGATTTGAAATCACAATTATAAAAAAATTACAATGGTGATATTAAATACATTGATCCTAATTTTGCTATAATCGTTGGTAGTGATAGCAATGGAGATGAAAAATTTTGATCTTTCTAAAAAATTGATTCGATGGATATGGGTTTGGGGAGATTAAATGGAGACATTGGGGAACAATTTTTGGAAACCTCTAGTTTCAGTGACAGGGTTGAGGTTTGCATCTCCAAACTCATCCATGAAGCTCAATCATATTCTTCGAACATAAATTTTGAGCTTAAGCTCTTTAATGTTAGATTTAGGCTCCTAAATTTAGATTTATAATAAATTTTAAACTTTAAATAAGTTTTTTTAATATATATATATATATATATATATATAAAGATATGGATCCAAAGTTGATAACCTAATTTTAAAAAATAAAACAAAAATAGGGATTCTTCATATGAAAAATGACCAAGGTGGAGATAGAGGAAAATTATTTTTTGTTCAAGGATCAAGGCAAGGCAAAGAGCAGAAATAAGAATAAAAAATAAAATTTATATTCTAAATATCTTCTGTTGCGATTCTTGTCATTGGTGATTGGTTGGATTATCTCATGCAAAATGCCCCCATGCCATAATCATTTTTGATGACACCTATTTTATGGTTAAAAGAAAACTTTTTTGATGCTTATTATAAATTATTTCATGCATTTTTAATTTTAATTTTTAATTTTAATAAACCTTATATTCATAATTTAATTATAATGTCTTAGTTGGATTAGCTATTAAGATATCTTTAAGAGCATAATTGATTCACTACATGGGAGTGAAGTGGCATGAAATTGCCAATACCATCTATTGTATCCAAAAACAAAAAAGGGCAATGGTTTGCCAGTGTCATGATGATTGGTTTGGGATATGGATGATAAATGAAGCTTGTTGCTGCCAAATCACTCCTAGAATGTGTCGGGTGAGAGATAAGCTTCCTGGGCCTTCAGAGGAATGATGGGACCCCCTCCTTCAGCCGAAAACCTGCCAGAAAAGTCCCGGACCGGTGATTCCGGCGGGGACCCTCCAACAATCAAGTTAGTGATTTGAAGAACAAGTATTTTAAAAATGAGAGTATAGATTCTGTCCTCGCCCTCATTGGGGGTCGGGTCCTTATATACCTGATTGAGGGTCTCTCTTACCCTTCGTCGATAACTGTCGAATCCCTTCTGTTAGGATTAGCTCCGTGAATGGCAAGTGGGTAGACAGTTGCTAGGTGTACGCCGTAGATATTGGCAACCGCATAATATATTGGTAACTGCCCATGATTTTGGCAAAACATATGAGCAAGCTATGCGGCAGTTGTTAGTGTTTCAAATCATTGAGTCCAGTATCCAAAGTTGGCTCCGCCACACTGGGTTGAGGACATGCAATACAAAGTGCCAAGGCCGAAGATAGATCGAGGCCAAGGAAGAGGTCGTGGCCGAGGATGAGGTCGTGGCCAAGGCCAAAACCGAGGCCGAGGCAAGGCTCGAGACCGAGGCAGGGCTTGAGACCGAGGCAGGGCTCGAGGCCGAGGCCGAGGTGGGGCTTGAGGCAACTCTATGTAGAAGCGGAAGCAAAGTTGGGCAAACGTTGGAGCTAATGATTCGCGGCTGAGGCCGAGGCCAGGGCCGAGGCTGAAGCCGATATCGAGGCCAAGGCCGAGACCGAGGTTGAGGTCGAAGCCGAGGTCGAAGCCGAGACCGAGACTGATATCTAGGCTGAGGCCTAGGCCAAGGCCAGAGCCGATATCGAGGTTGAGGTCGAAGCCAGCTCAGGCCGACGCTGGGACTGAATTGTCAAATTATCACTTGGCCCCGAGAATCATGTTGGATGTTATGCTACTGCCCAAGGAAGTGATCAGCCACATCAGATGCCCCCCCACCCCTGAGATGGGTGGGTGTGTAGTTACCAGCGAAAGGAGTGTTAATATCCGCCTGGTGGTTGATCTCTGTGCCATCATTTCATTCGTTCGGCCGTTGGGATTAGGCAGGATTCTTCTTAGGTGAAGAACCATGAAAAGGTGGGTGTCATCATTACGGTGAGGTCACCGTTGTCCCCTCATTGGCGGTGTCCCTCATGTTCTGCGCGTCAGGTGGTTGCCGAGGTGATTTCCAATGGTGGGCAGACATGTGGCCGATTTAGGGATAGGCGGGATGATTTGAAACAGGGTTATAAAAAGGGGGGAGTCGTCCTTGTCCTCGGTTCTTTACCTTTTCTGCGTTTTGCTCCCTTACCCCGACTCTGCAAGCGCCTGTTCATCTCCCTCCTCCATTCTTCTTTCCCGAGCTCTTTCCTCACGTTCGAGTTCTTCAAGTCAGTCTCCATGGCTTCCTCTTCGCTTTCTTGTTCTATTTCATGCTTCGGGGGATATTCCCCCTTTCCTTCGCAGCCCTCTTCTTCTCCAGCACCCAGCTGGTCCTCTTCCTTCCTTGACCGTGTGCCATTGGAACAGCGACAAACAGCCGGACGATCCCTAGTCGGGAATCATCCGACCACTAGATGGGCCCCAATCCAGTGCCATCCGGCCATCGCCGATCCATCCTCCGCTGCGAGGGAGTCTCCCAAGCGGACTACCTCTACCATGACTGCCTAAGACATAGTAAATGTTAGGGCTAAGTACAGTTTACCCACCGACATGAGCCTGTCTCGTCCTACTCCCGAAGATAGGATAACTTCTTCCCGCCCCGAGAGAGTTACATTGTATGGAGCCTTCTTCAAGGTGGGGCTTCGGCTACCCGTTCATCCCTTCATCCTTAATCTCCTTGATAGGTACTCCTTGGCCTCAGCAAAGCTAGTGATGCAGGACCGATTTGCATGCAAGTAATTTTTTTCTTTTTTTTTAATGATTAATGATTGCAGTTGATTATTCTCCCAAAGTAATAGCCTAAGAGGGATTCAGAAAATTCACAGTAACTTCACACATGAAACAGTTCCAAAAAAAATAAAGAAGAAGGACCGCCAAGGCTAAGTAGCCCCGGTAGGGCTTGCTCTCCTACAATAAAGTTACTAGTAGATTAGAGGGGTGTACCTGGCAAGAGGGGGAAGATCAAAGTATTGAAGGGGTTGCTCTGCCTGGCGGATGCACCCTATATGACCAAGCCTTGAGCCCACGGATCTGCAGCCAAGTATCCACTGTCCTGAATGACGATTGCTTTGAATCCTGGATTCGTGGCTACTGAGGGATTTGCAAGATCACCATAGAAGGGTTAAAGAATCATAGAAAAATTTAGAATAGAGGCAAAGAGACAAGGAAGGAGTAGAGAAAAGGAGAGGGCGGCCAAGGTTTCTCCTGGAGACATGGGATGTTGGAACACGTAGGAGGAGGGAAACAAGAGCACCAGAGAACCAATTAACAAAAACCATAATAACTCAAAACTTGGATTGATTGATTAATAATAAAAGATACTTTATTCATACAAGAGGGTCTCTTTTATAGAGCAAGAGACTTGGGGCCCAAGAAAATAGATATGGAAAGAAAGAAAAGAAAAAAAGGTGCCCTAATCAAATTTGGCATGAAATCTACAGCGTCCAAATGAGGAAGGTGATCTTCTAGATGCAATCAGCGGCAGCTTAATTCGGCATGAAATCTGCAGCGTCCAGATGAGGAAGGTGATCTTCTAGATGCTATCAGCGGCAGCTGGATTCAGGATGAAATCTATGGCATCCAGATGAGAAAAATGATTATCTAAATCGAAAAGGTTGCTTGCTCTGCTAGGTGGCATGTGGGCTGCTTGAAGTAGGTGTGGCACCAACTTAAATTTAGCAGCTACTCTATCTGACTATGATGGCCTTGTCTTCTGCTCCAATACTGATATCTCCTCTTGTAAGCTGATGAACTTACTACAGGACTCACATTAAAATAAACTGAATTGGATAGGACTCAATTTAGAATAAAATGAACTGGATGAGACTCAAAGTAAACTAAACTTTATTTCTCAACTCAAGACTTGAATCATAACTAATCAGATATCCACATAGGGTTAAGAATCCTCTGCTTGATCCTGGTGCCCGCACCAATTCTCCCGAGGTGGAAAGAACTCGACCCCATTGAGTATGGGTCATTCTGGCTCTGGTATCTCTCTAGTAGGTTCGGGTCGAGGTGTTGCAAGTCCTCTCGAGTAATCCATGAATCGTTAGATTCGGGGCGACCCTGCCATCAGACCAGGTAGCATTGATAACCGTAGTTTCGGGTCGTAATGGCTTGATCATCTAGGATACGCTCGATCTGCTCTCCTCGCTCATGTAAAATTGGTGGTGGACACTCTTGGGTAGGTTCGCTCATGAAAGGAGGGTTAGGTCCAAAGTACTCACTAGGAATCGCTGTTGGTTCCCTATATTCTACTAGGTCTGCAATATTGAAGGTAGAGCTAATGCCCCAATCCGAGGGCAGATCTAGCACATAGGCATTGGGTCCTACCTTCTCTATTATTTTAAAGGGACCAGCTCCGTGAGCGTGAAGTTTCTTAACCGTCCCTAGTGGGAACTATTCAGGCCTAAGCCTAACCATGACATAATCCCTTACACCGAACTCTTTGGCTCTTCTTCAGAAGTTAGCCAGTCTTTTATAAGTTTTATTACTTAGATTTATTTTCTGGCTAATGTTCTTATGTAAGCCTTTGATATGCTGTGCAAATGCTTGTGCGGACTCTAAGAATCATGTGTGGAAGGATAAAAGAATTAGATTAAGTGGATGATTAGGCTTGTACCCATGGACTATCTTAAATGAACTCTTGCCCATGGACCTGTTCACTGAGCTATTGTAGGCAAACTCTGCACGAGATAGTAATAAATCCCATGTCCCTAGGTGTTCTCCTACAAGGCACCTAAGAAGGTTTCCTAGACTATGGTTCACCACTTCAGTTTGTCCATCTGTTTGGAGGTGAAAGGCTATGGAAAAATTAAGTTTGGTCCTTAACAGATGCCATAGCATTTTTCAAAAGTAGCTAGTGAACCTAACATCCCTATCTTTAAGCTCTAGGAAGGCCTTATTAGCTGACTTAGTCCACTCAAAATTACCCTTCCTAATACAATCAGTGATGGGTGCAACGATGGTGCTAAATCCCCTAATGAATCTCCTGTAAAAAGTTGCTAGGCCATGGAAGCTACGAACATCGTGGAAGTTCATGGGTACCAGCCACTCTACGACCGACCTAACCTTTTCAGGATCCACTGACACACCTTCTGGGGTTACCATAAAACCTAGAAAGATAACCCTATGCATCATGAAATCATACTTCTTAAGGTTTACATATAGGCTATTCTCTCTAAGGGTCTGACAGATTAATCTGAGATAGTTAAGATGGTCCTCTTTGATCTTGTTATAAATTAATATATCATCAAAATAGACCACTAAGAATTTTTCCGTATACTCTTTCAGGACCTGGTCATGATTCTCATGAATGTGCTAGGTGTGTTTGATAGCCCAAAAGGCATCACGACCCACTCAAACATACCATCTTTTATCTTAAATGTAGTCTTCCACTCATCCCCTGGTCTAATTCTAACCTAATGGTAGCCACTCTTAAGGTCTATTTTGGAAAAGATAGTGGCACCCACCATCATGTCCAACATGTCATCTAGTCTGGGGATAGGAAACCTATACTTGATAGTGATTTTGTTGATGGCCCTACTATCCATGCACATTCTTCAAGTACCATCCTTCTTAGGGGTTAATAGTGCAGGAACTGCATAAGGACTTAAGCTCTCCCTAATGAAACCTTTCCTAAGTAATTCTCCCACTTGTTTTTGTAGTTCTTGATGCTCAGTGGGGTTCATCCTATAATGGGGAAGGTTTGGGAGGGTGGATCCTGGGATCAGGTCAATGGCGTGTTGGATGTTTCTCAGGGATGGTAACTGATCAGGCAATTCTTCAGGGAAGACATCTTTAAACTCCTTTAGGATCTCAATTACTTCTGGCCATTGTTCCTTTTGGACTGATTCATGGATCTCTTTAGTGGTCAAAATACAAACAGGATTATCCTCAGTGATGTCCTTTTCTAATTCCTTAGCTTTAATTAGATTAACTCTTGGCTTGCTATCCTTAAGGTTGCTAGATCCTTTCTTGATTAGGTCCCTAGGTGGAGTTGGATGTATCACATACTTGTTCCCATTGTGTTTAAAAGAACAGATGTTGGATCGACCAAATAAGGTGGCATCGTAATCATAAAGCCAAGGTTGACCTAATATAATACTACTAACACCCATAGGAATTACATCACACCAGATCTTTTCCTCATAATTTTGCAATTTGATTAGTATTTGGCATCTGGACTTGATTAGGATAGAGGTGGAATCTACCCACGAGACCTTATAGGGACTAGGATGGGGAACTGTGGTCAATCCTAATGACTTAACTGTATTGGCAGAGACGGCATTGACACAACTCCCGCTATCTACTATGATCTTGAGCACCTTATCCCTTATCTTAACAAAAGTCTATAGGATATTAGTCCTACGCCAATCTTCCTGGTCCTTAGTTTGAGTCTGGGTCAAGATACATCTAACCACTTCTAGTAGGTCTTCAGACTCAAATGTTTCCTCCTCTCCATCGTATTCATCTATCAGATGGGTATCAGCCTCATAGACCTCTCCCTCAGGCTCAACTAGGGACTCGGATTCAGTCTCAGGTAACTCATCTATATGAAGGGATCTGACTGGGCACTGGCTGATCATATGTCCTAGTTTGTTGCATCTAAAGCATTTGATTTGGGGGTTGAAATTTCTTTGGACCTCTATAGATTTGCCCTTATCCTCTCTCTGGGGTATAGGGGTACTATTCTGGGGTCAACTCAATTTAGTTCAGCTTGTACTGGGTTGGCTAGTGTTGGGTCGACTCGGGAAAGTCTAGCGGGGGTCTGCGTATTGGGTAGGTTTGGGACGACTAGGATAGGCCTAGCTAGATCCTGGATATGGGCTAGGGCTCTTGGTAGCCTCTGATCTACGATAGGGTGGCCCTCTCTAAAAACGTTCATAATCTCTAGCAACTTGGTAAGCTTCTTCTAAATCGTGTACCCTTCTTAGGTAGAGTTCTCTTTGAATATCTGCTCTAGTATACCTAAACTTGGATAGGACTCTCAGACTTATTACACCTCATGGTATACTCTTGAATGTAGGGGCCACTATAATAGGCTCTGGATGTGGGGACATAATTGGACTAAGTCTAGACTTCATGGCGTGCCAGGTGACTATGGGGTCTCTACCCTCTAATAATTGCCTTCGCTCTAAAGTGGCCCAGTATAACCTAGCCTGTCATACTAACTTGAGCTTGGCAAACTTAAACTTACGCTCTTCAGACATGTCATACAAATCAAAATACTGGTCCATCCCTTCCTCCCAATCTAGGTAGTCCTTAAGGTCCATAGAGCCATCGAAAGTAGGTGCTTCAAGTCTGACACTTCTAAGGGCTCTTTCTTCTTGGTCTACTGCCTCATGATTGGGTCTCCTAGGGAGGACATCTAGGACTGGATCAGGTCAAAGTGGTCTCCTAGGGTTTGGCCTTATGTAGAGTTCAGGCTGTTGGGCTCTCCTAGGATGAGATGGGGTCTCATGATCAGACTTAGTGTTGGGCTCACGGGCTTCTTCTAGGATGCCCTACCTAGTTTTGACTTGATCGAATCTAAACCCTAATCTAGCCTTAGATTGCTTGATGTCTTGGTTCATTCGGGCTAGTTGTTCAGTGATGATCCTTAAGTGATCATCAATGTTTTGATTAGCCATGGGTTCAGCCTGTAATGGAGGTGGTGACGGGCAAAAAAATGCTCCCGATCTAGTGCACATGCAAGCACAATTAAGCATACAAAACTCAGACTGACTCTGACTATGGTATGCTAGACCTAGTCATCCAGAGTAAAGGATTTGGCTTAATTCAAGCCAATCTAACAGTAACTCTTCAATTGGCCAGTTGGGATAGGTAGAAGGGGGGAGGCTCATTCCGCAAATTGCAGGTGCCTAATTAGAATAACCCCAACACTCCGCTTAAGTCGTTTGACATTTGACCTCCCTTCTAGACACCGATTTCAGAGCACATGCCATATTGATTTGTACTAGTTTCCTCTAGCATACTAAATCGACTATTGGTGTCCCTAGTCCTCTAGGGCAAATGTCAATTAAGTTGCTACTCAGTTTTAGATTAGAGGCTTGGGATCAGAATGCACGGGTGGTTGTTTTGGGCCAAGGAAGGGGTCTCAATCCCTCCCTTATCTGACATCAATGAAAGCCCTTAAGAGTAATTTAATGCAGATGAATGACATGTAAAACACAAACCCTAATCCAGAAATCTATAAATAACAATAAATCTTAGATTTTTTTTTCACAGATCAAATTAAATCCTCAAAAATTAACAAAAATACCTTCAATTATATTGAATCCAGAGAAATAAATTTTGTAATGTATATATATATATATATATATATATATATATATATATATATATATATATATATATAATGTGTATGCAGCCAGAAACAATTCAATTAACAAAATCTCAAGAATTTTATTTTTTATGAGTAATCAGGTATGCAATTAATTATTAGATCGAATTAAATTCTCATAAAATAATTAAAAATAATTTAAATTATAATAAATCTAGAGAACTAAATTTTGTAATTTTTTAATATGTATGCAGGCAGAAACAATTCAATTAACAGATGATATACTGATAATAACATGAATTAAAATTAAGCCCTAACTATGCTCTGATACCAAACTGATGCAGGACCGATTCACATGCAAGTAATTTTTTTGTTCTTATTTTTTTTTAATGATTAATGATTGTAGTTGATTATTCTCCCAAAGTAATAGCCGAAGAGGAATTCTGAAAAATTCACAGTAACTTCGCACGCAAAATAGTTCCTAAAAAAATAAAGAAGAAGGACCACCGAGGCTAAGAAGCCCCGGTAGGGCTTGCTCTCCTACAATAAAGTTACTAGTAGATTAGAGGGGTATACCTGGCAAGAGAAGAAAGATTAAAGTGTTAAAAGGGTTCCTCTGCCTGGCGGATGCGCCCTAGATGACCAAGCCTTGAGCCCATGGATCTGCAGCCAAGTATCCACTGTCCTGGATGACGATCGCCTTGAATCCTTGATTCGTGGCTACTAAGGGATCTGTAAGATAACCATACAAGTGTTAAAAAATTATAGAAAAATTTAGAATAGAGGCAAAGAGACAAGGAATGAGTAGAGAAAAAGAGAGGGCGGCCAAGGTTTCTCCTGGAGACTTAGGATGTTGGCACGCGTAGGAGGAGGGAAACAAGAGCACCAGAGAACCAATTAACAAAACCACAATAACTCAAAACTTGGATTGATTGATTAATAATAAAAGATACTTCATTCATACAAGAGGGTCTCTTTTATAGAGCAAGAGACTTGGGGTCCAAGAAAATACAGATATGAAAAGAAAGAAAAGAAAAAAGGTGTCCTAATCAAATTTGGCATGAAATCTGCAGCGTCCAGATGAGGAAGGTGGTTTTCTAGATGCAATCAGTGGCAGCTTAATTTGGCATAAAATCTGCAGCGTCCAGATGAGGAATGTGATCTTCTAGATGCTATCAGTGGCAGCTGGATTCAGCATGAAATCTATGGCATCCAGATGAGAAAAATAATCATCCATATCGAAAAGGTTGCTTGCTCTGCTAGATGGCATGTGGGCTGCTTGAAGTAGGTGTGGCACCAACTTAAATTTAGCAGCTGCTCTATCTGACTATGATGGCCTTGTCTTCTGCTCCAATACTGATATCTCCTCTTGTAAGCTGATGAACTTACTACAGGACTCACATTAAAATAAACTGAATTGGATAGGACTCAATTTAGAATAAAATAAACTGGACGAGACTCAAAGTAAACTAAACTTTATTTCTCAACTCAAGACTTGAATCATAACTAATCAGATATCCACAGAGGGTTAAGAATCCTCTGCTTGATCCTGATGCCCACACCAGCTAGTCCCGAATTCTATTCGAACTATCATTGGCTTCTTAGTACTTTGTCATTTCCATGAGATAGAGGCTAGGATTTCCTTGTTCCATAGCTTCTACACCCTCTGCAAGCAAGCAGGGTGGTGGTCCTTCGCCCCTAGACCCACTAGGGCTCTCAAACTCTACCTTCCCACATCCATTAAGGGGTGGAAGGATAGGTTTTTCTTTGCCGATGTCGAGGGGGTGAGTGGAATCTGGAGAACACCCAATACAGATGCAAATAGGGATTCTTCCATACTTTCGAGGGATCAAATGGCATTTGAACAACTTCTGACTGCCGAAATCCCTCGGTATAATAGCTTTTGATCGAGGAGAACCTCCAATTCGCCGGCCTTATTCCATATGGTGGTGAGTAGTCAATTCACTCACCTCGTTCTTTTTACCTTTTTTCCTTTTCCTTCTCTTATTTCTCTCTATCTTTTTTTTTTTACCAAGTCCATTTGCTATGTAGGTATGTTGCCTTCGCTTGAGGAGGTGAGGAAGGCAGCGGCTGAAGCGAGGAGGGCTTGGGTGGATGGGGCCCCTCATGAGAAGAAGGCTATAGCCAAGGCAGCCAAGAAAAAGACCAAGGCCAAAAAGGCCAAAGAAAAAATTACAGAGGCCGAAGAGCAAAGGAAAAGGCCTCGATCACCATCACCGGTGCGGTCTCGATCTCCGACACCACTTTCCCGTCGGCCCCGGACAGAGAGGGAAGCAGATGTCGATCTCATGATCGATACACCATCGGAGGGGCAAAGGGCGGACGTGCCATCACCACAACCGACCATGCCGGACGCGGGGGCCATCGAGCCAACCCCCGACTACATCCTCGAGGCTGCCAAAGTAAAAGTGGTAGCAGAGCCCCCCAGGGTAGAGGCGATAGATGTGGAGCCCCCCAGGGCCATGGAAGAGGTAGGGACTTCTTCAATCCCTGACATACCACCGGCTTCGGAACCTGCTACCGAAGATGAAGCCGTCCTATCTTTCAAGGCCCTCCTCGAGCGTAAGGGGCGCTGGGCGGAGCGGACAATGGCACCAGTGTGCCTGCCCTAGCTCCAGGGAATCCTCCAGGAGCAGAGGACTTCCTCTTTCTTTTGAGAGGCCTTCGTGGCTCATCTCTGGGTAAGTATTCGAACCCTCTTGATTCAACTTGACACCTAGAAAGATTTCTGACAGTAACTTCTGCATGCAGGCGGTGAATTCTCTGGCTACCTTGAAGAGCGCCCTCTCTTAGACCAAGGTTGCACTTGGCCAATCACAGAGGGAGACCCAACAATCCAATGTCAGAGCAGAAGAAGTAGAGAAGGCTCTAGAAGTCATCCTATCTGAGAGGGCCAAAGAGGAGGCCTGAGTGAAAAGGACCGAAAAGGCTCTTTAAGTGGCCATAACCGAGGGCTGAGCCCAAGTAGAGAGGGCTGAGAGGGCTCGAGACAAGGCCATAGCGGAGGGTCGGGCCCAAACGAGAAGGCCGAGAAAGCCTTGGAGGCAGCACGGGCGGCCGGAGAAGGCCGTAAGCATATGGAGACAGAGCTACTCGTATGCCGAAGCAGCTTGAAGACCACCTACACATTAAAGAGCGCAGCCAAGGAGCGGGCAGAGAATGCCGAAGAAATAGCCTGAAGCTCTGATATGCAAGTTATTGAAATGAAGATAGCGGTGGTAGCGGCAGAGACTAAAGTTATTGAAATGAAGGCAGTGGTGGCAGCGGCAGAGACTAAAGTTACTAAAATGAAGGCAGCGGTGGCAGCGGCAGAGGCTAAAGCTGCCGAGGCAGTTGAAGATTTTTGCCAATTTGCCGGCTATAGAGAAGAGCTGGCTAAGGCCACTGCTTTTGCTTACAATGCGGGTTTCCAGGACTGCAAGGACAAGGCAAAAAAGGTCCGTAGCCTCGAAGATCTGGACAGCCTGGATCCGGATGAGGATACGGAGGGCACATCATCAGAAAACCATTCTCCGTCCGTAGCCCATTAGCTGAGCCTTGAACAGTCTTTTTACTTTGTTTCAATTGTACAAAGTCCGACTTGGATCGGCAATTTTGTAAACTCTTGCCATTAATGAAAACTCTTTGATCCACGCTATCTTCATTTGATTTGCACCATAGCCAGCAAGTTTTCTAGTGAATAGGACAACGAGTAGGCTAGTGCGAGTCAATTCTAGAGAATAGTCGAGGCCGAGGCCGTAGGCAGTAGTTGAAAATTATGGATGACTGTTAAATAACTAAAGTAGAAGACCCGGCCTTGGCCCTATGCTGATACAAAGGATGGGAGCGCCAAGGGAGTAAAGCATCGATGCAAAGTCGGTTTAGGGGTAGGCACTGGGCTATAGAGTACCCGCGGATTAGCTTAAGAGCCGGTACGGAGTCTGATTAGAATGCCGACACAAAATCGAGCAGAGCGCTGATGCAAGGCCAGGGCAATGTGCTGACATGGAATCAGACTGTGTGCTGATGGGGAGCCGAACTTCAAATACCGACGCGGAGTCGAGCTTGAAGGTCGACACGGAGCTGAGCTTTAAGTGCCGACATAGAGCCAGGCTTTAAGTGCGACGCGAAGCCAGGCTTTGAGTGCTGATGCGGTGCTGGGCTTTGAGTGCTGACGCGGAGTCGGACTTCAAGTGCCGATGCGGTGCTGGGCTTTAAGTGCCGATGCGGAGTCGGGCTTCAAATGTCGATGCGGTGCTGGGCTTCAAGTGCCGATGCGGTGCCGGGCTTTGAGTGCCGACGTAGAGTCGAGCTTTATGTGCCGATGCATAGTTGGGCTTTGAGTGCCGATGCAGAGCAGGGCTTTGAGTGCTGATGCGGTGCCGGGCTTTGAGTGCCAACGCGGAGCCGGGCTTCAAGTGCCAACGCGGAGCCGGGCTTCAAGTGCCGATGCGGTGCCGAACTTTCAGTGCCGACGCAGAGCTGAGCTTTGAGTGTGGACGTAGAGCTAGGCTTCAAGTGCCGATGCGGTGCCGGGCTTTGAGTGCCAACGCGGAGCCGGGCTTTGCGTGTCAACGCGGAGCCGGGCTTTGAGTGCCGATGCGGAGCTGGACTTCAAGTGCTGATGCAGAGTCGGGCTTTCAGTGCCAATGCGGAGTCGAGCTTTCAGTGCCGACATGGAGCCGAGCTTTGAGTGCCGACATGGAGTTGGGCTTCAAGTGCCGACATGGTGCCGGGCTTTGATTGCCAACGCGGAGTCAGGCTTCAAGTGCCAATACAGTGCCGGGCTTTAAGTGCCGACATGGAGCCGAGCTTTGATGAGAAGCGCAAGATTGCTCAAAGACACTTTTGTTAGTGAAAAAATGAATATTATTCTAGCATACATGCTTAAATTAAAGATATTAGCACACTACTGATAGTACCGATGTAGGTTGTCCGCGTTCCAAGTACGAGGGAGAGGCTTCCCATCTAGCCCCTCGATCTGGTATGCTCCGCAATGAAGTGCGTTGGTGACTCGGTAGGGCCCTTCCTAATTGGGAGACAGCTTTTCCCTCTCTGTAGGTTTGGAGACCTCGGCTTGTCTGAGGACTAGGTCTCCGAGGAGGAACATTCTGGGATGAACTCGGGCATTGTAATATTTTGCAATCCTTGTCGGTAGGAGGCCATCCTGAGTCATGCTTGATCGCGGAGTTCTTCGATGAGGTCAAGACTGGCTCTCAACTGGTTGGGATTGTCTTCCTCATTGTATGATTGTGTCTGTGGGCTAGGGATGCCAATCTCTACTGGAATGACTGCTTCTGACCCAAACACAAGGCTGAAAGGAGTTTCATCAGTGGGGGTTCGGGTCATCGTGTGGTATGGCCACAGCACGTTCGGGAGCTCCTCCACCCATCTTCCTTTGAAATCATACAGACATGTCCTGAGCCCTTGAAGGATTGTCCGATTTGTTACTTCTGCCACTCCTTTGTTTGTGGATGGCTGACGAGGTGAACCTTTGATATATTCCCAGTACGGCGTAGAACTCTTTGAAAGGAGCATTGTCGAACTGGCGTCCATTGTCGGTAACAAGTGTGTGGGGTAGTCCAAACTGACAAATAATAGACTTCCAGAAGAAGTTCCTCACCTTGGCTTCGGTGATCTTGGCTAGTGCTTTGGCCTCAATCCACTTGGTGAAGTGGTCGATGGCGACGAGCAAAAATTTTTGCTGACCAAAGGCTGGAAGGAATGGTCCCAAAATATTCATTCCCCATTGGGCGAACGGCCATGGAGCCAACAGAGGGCTTAGCTGAGAAGTTGGTAGCCGTTGAATGTTAGCATGCCGCTAACAACTATCGCACTTTCAAACCAGCTCGGCCGCATCTTTTCGCATGGTGGGCCAATAATAGCCTTGGCGTAGAGCCTTATGTGACAGTGCTCTGCCCCCCAAGTGGTTTCCACAAATACCTTCATGGATCTCATGGAGGATGTAATCGGCATCTGCGGGATCAACGCATCTGAGGAGGGGATGAGAGAAAGATCTTCGGTATAGTTGTCAGTCAAATATCAGGAACTTGTGTACTCGCCACTTGAATAGCGTGGCTTCAGTAGGATTGGCTGGGAGGGTACCCGCGGTGAAGTATTGAATGTAGACATCCATCCAGGAGGGCTCCTAGCAGACTGGCATGGATTCTTCTATCGGGTCGATGCTTGGGGCTTCCAGATGCTCCATGTAGGTTCTTCCCAAAGTCTCATCAGCCGAGGTGGCTAGTCGGGATAAAGCATCATCTCTGGCATTCTTCCTCCGAGGGATATAGCTGACGCTGAAGTGGGCTAAGGGAAGGCTTGTGATTGTACCATACTTAGGTAGCGGGATATGGTAGGATCCCGTGCCTCATACTCCCCTTTGATTTGACCAAAGACTAGCTGGGAGTCGGTGAAGACTCTAAGGCATTTCACCCCGAGCTCCCGAGCTAGTCTCATTCCTGACAGCAGGGCTTCATATTCAGCCTGGTTGTTGGTGGTTGGGAAAAGAAATGGAGGGTGTACTCGGTCACAACTCCATCTGGACTAGCCAGGATGAGGCATGCCCTACTCCCTTAAGAATTTGATGCTCCATCTATGTGAAGGATCCAATCATCCCCTCTTTCCTTGGTTTCAACACCCGAGGGGTTTGCATGGGTCTCTTTAAATTGCTTCTCTATCCAAGTGCACTCGATCAGAAAATCTGCTAAAACTTGAGACTTCATGACCGATCTGGGTTGAAACGATAGGTCAAATTCTTTCAGCTTGAGTGCCCACTTTGCCAGCTGACCAGAGGTATCAGGACGAGAAAGGATCGCCTTGAGGGGTTGATCTGTGACCACCACGATCGGATAAGCTTGAAAATAGGGTCTGAAGTGCTAGGCGGAAACGATCAATGAGAAAATAATTTTCTCGACTCTTCAATATCTAGTCTCCGCATCATGGAGCACCTTGCTGGTGTAATACACTGGCTTTTGCAATTAGTTGGCATCCATGCGAACAAGCATGGAGCTGACAGCTTCGAGAGAGGCCGTGAGGTACAGTAGGAGCTCTTCCCCACCCCTTGGTTTAGATAATAGTGGCGGGATGGACAAGAACTCTTTTAATCCCTCGAAGGCCTCCTGGCACTCCCTCGTCAATTCGAAGTCATTGACTTTGCGCAGTGCCCTAAAGAAAGGCAGGCATCTCTCTGCGGACTTGGACAAAAAATGGCTCAAGGCCACCACCCTTCTAGTCAAACGCTGGACTTCCTTCTTATTAGCCGAAGACCTCATGTCTAAGATGGCTCGAATCTTATCAGGGTTCGCCTCAATCCCACGCTGTGTCACCATGTAACCCAAGAACTTGCCCGCTATCACCCCAAAGGCACACTTGCGGGGGTTTAGCCTTATTTAATATCGACGGAGGTTGCTGAAGGTCTTCGTCAGGTTGGCAATGTTGTCAGCGGTGTGGACGCTTTTAGTTAACATGTTATCCACGTACACCTCCATGTTACATCCGATCTGGCCTTCAAAAATTTTGTTCATCAACCTCTGGTAAGTGGCCCCCACATTCTTTAGTCCAAACGACATCACCTTATAACAGTATATCCCCTTCTCGGTTACGAACGAAGTGGCTTACTCATCAGCCGGGTCCAACTTGATCTTGTTGTATATGGAGAAGGCATCTATAAAGCTAAGGGTCTCATTATCGGATGTAGCATCCACCAGCTGGTCAATCCGAAGCAAGGGGAAGCTGTCCTTGGGGCATGCTTTGTTGAGGTCAGTAAAATCCATACACATCCTCCAGCTCCCATTAGCCTTGTGGACCATCACGACGTTAGCTAGCCAGTCGGGTAATGGACTTCCCGAATGTGGCCTGCAGCCTCCAGCTTGCGGACCTCTTTGTCAATGGCCTTTTGTCAGTCTGGGGCGAAGCTTCTCTTCTTCTGCCGGACTGACCGACATCCTAGTTTGATGTTGAGCCGATGAGTAATTACCTCCTCAGGGATGCCTGGCATGTACGATGATGACCATGCAAAGATGTCGGAGTTGGCACGCAAGAAGGCAAGGAGCTGATCGCGCTCCTCCTCTGGAAGTAGTGCCCCAACCTGTATGGTTCTCGTCGGGTCCTCCCCCAATAGGAAGGTCAGCAGATGCTTGGCCGGCTCCCCCATTCTCTCTAGGTCTCGAGGGTCGAGCGGCTCGGGCGCTGTTGCTGGCATCACCCCTTGTGGACTAGGGGCCAAGTGGTAGCAGAGCGGTAATGGGCTCTGTTCTCCTTTCATCTTCCCAACTCCTTTGTCGGTGGGGAACTTTACAAGTAATCTTTTGGTGGAGATAACAGCATCCAGTAGGTTCAACCCGGGTCTCCCCATAATAGCATTGTAAGCCAGTGGGACCCAGACTACCATAAAGTTCATAAGAACCGTGCTCTGACGTGGTGGAGTCCCGGCTGTGACAGGGAGGATGACTTTCCCCTCGACCCTTACAGAGTCCCCAGTAAAACCCATTAAGGGGGTGGTGACAGGCCGAAGAGAACTTCTAGGCAAATTCATCCTAACAAAAGTATAGTAACTCAAAACATCCACTGAACTTCCATTGTCAACCAGAATTCGTTTTACAGGGTGTTTCGCGATCGTCATAGATACGACGACGCTATCATCGTGCTTATTTAGTACCCCCTCTAGATTCCTTCTAGAAAATGGAATTATAGAATCTTCCCCCTCCTCTCGTTGTCTTTTAGAATTGCTACCTATCCCTCAGGAGATCATGGCTACATTCTTCTCCGTTGGGGCGTTGTCCATGCCAATCTGAGGCACAGGGGTGTCGATGGGCTCGGGGCCGCAGGGTTCCCTCTCCGGATGAACTTGCCCAGATGGCCTTGCTGGACGAGTTCTTTAATAGCCTTTTTCAGTAGGCAACAGTCTTCAGTGTCGTGGCCGTAGTCTCTGTGATATCAGCAGTAGAGTTCCTTGATGCGGGGGACTCCAGACCTCATGGGAGGTGGACGCTGGAGGTAGGGCTCGTCTTTGATCTCCAACAGGATGTGGGATATCGGGGCAAGCAATGAAGTGAAATGCTCTTTGGAAACCAGAGTCTGAGGCCAGTAATCTGATCGATGAGGTGGCTCTGGCTTTCTGGACCATGCCCCAGCGGGTTCTGAAGATGACGGCTTCTTACTGGATCCTTTGTCAACCTCCCTCCTGAAGGAGTCTGCTTCATCGGCGTGGATGTACTTCTATGCCCGGCTTAATAGTTTGGCATAGGAGCGAGGAGGCTTTTTGTCCAAGGAATAAGCAAACCTAGAAGGACGGAGTCCCTGCTTCAGAGGCAGTGTGGCCACAAAATCCTCAAGGATGTATACCTCCAATGCAGCTTCCTTGAATCGAGCCATGAAGTCCTTCAGGGTTTCGCCGCTCCTCTGGTGGACGGCGAACAGGCTATCAACCACCCGGGAGATCTTTTGGCATGCATCAAAGTGGGCCAGAAAAGACCGCTTGAGTTGCTTGAAAGAATTGATACTATATGATGATAGATGGGAATACCACGCACGCGCTGCCTTCTGAAGTGTGGCCGGGAAGGCGACAACGAGGAGAGAATCTATCTCTCCCTGGACTTGCATGAGTACTTTATAGCTCTCCAGATGATTTAGGAGATCCGTCGTGCCGTCGTACGGGTCCAGCTATGGTAGACGGAACCGAAGTGGGACCGGCTCCTCCATTATATGTTGAGACAATGGGGGGCGGTGGTCGTAGTCTGTCTCATGCGGGTTGGTGATCCTGCGGCTAAGCTCTTCCAACCGCTGATGGTATTCGTTCAGCTGTTGCTCGGCTCGATGAACGGTCTTCCTGTTAGTGTCTTCTTTTGAGGATTCAAAAGATGAAGAGGGGGAAGGTTGCCAGTGCAAGAGATGCATGTGCTTTGGTTCCTTCTCACCATGCCATATGCGAGAGCGATCGGAATGGTGTGAAGTAGACCGTCGCAGCTTAGAGGTTTCCCAGCGACAAGGTTTCGGGGACGAGTGGTGGGAGGCCTCTGGAGGGGTTCTGCCACAATGAGGCCGGCTAGCTCCATGACCCTCCATATGAGGAGGAGAAGGTTGAGGTGGCAAAAGCGTGGTGGCGGAACACTGCTCCTGCAGTCCCCATACCACCGCCATCAGATCTTGCACCTGATGAGTCAGGGCATCGAGCCGATCAGAATGGCTAACCTGCGGTTGTACGGGAGGCAAAATAGGAAGGTTGGCCTCCGACTGCTCAGCCCGCGGGAGGCATCCCGCAGTCTAACTGGTGGAAGCTTCCTGTGCACGCGTCACTGCCATCTTCTTCCTTACAGAGGTTGTGGGGTCGCAGATGCGTGAGGGGGAACGTCTGCTGCCCCCCTACCTGACGCACCAATATGTTGCTGCCAAATCCCTCCTGGAATGGATCGGGTGAGATATAAGCTTCCTGGGCCTTCAGAGGAATGACGGGACCCCCTCCTTCTGCCGAAAACCTGCAAGAAAAGTTCCGGACCAGTGGTTTCGGTGAGGACCTTCTGATGCTCAAGTCAGCGATTTGAAGAACATGTATTTTAAAAATAAGAGTAGAGATTCCGTCCCCACCCTCATTGGGGGTCGGGTCTTTATATACCTGATTGAGGGTCCCGCTTATCCTTCGTCGATAACTGTCGAATCCTTTCTGTTAGGATTAGCTCCGTGAATGGCAGGTGGGTAGACAGTTGATAGGTATGTGCCGTAGATATTGGCAACCGCATAATATATTGGTAACCACCCATGATTTTGGCAAAACAAATGAGCAAGCTATGCGGCAGTTGTTAGTGTTTCAAATCATTGAGTCCAGTATTCGAAGTTGGCTCCGCGATACTGGGTTGAGGACATGCAATACAAAGTACCGAGGCCGAAGATAGACCGAGGCTGAGGCTGGGACCGAGGCCGAGGCCAAGGTCGCGGCCGAGGCTGAAGTCTTGGCCGAGGCCGAAATCGAGGCCGAGGCCGAGGCGGGGCTCGAGGCAAAGGCGGGGCTCGAGGCAACTCTATGCAGAAGCAGAAGCAAAGCTGGGCAAACGTTGGAGCTGATGATTTGTGGCCGAGGCCGAAGCCGATATCGAGGCCGAGACCGAGACCAAAGTTGAGGCTGAAGCCGAGGCCGAGACCGATATTGGGGCTGAGGTCGAGGCCAAGGCCAGAGCCGATATCGAGGTCGAGGTCTAAGCCAGGCCGACGCTGGGATTGAATTGTCAAATTATAATCTGGCCTCGAGAATCATGCCGGATGTTATGCTACTGTCCAAGGAAGTGATAAGCCACATTAAAGCTTATGGTATTTAAATCTAATTTTTATTCTTTCAAATATGAAATTAAATTAAAATTTTAATTTAATTTTAATCACATCACGCTGTAAATGACCGTTCCTCACAAATCACGTGATATACCGTTGACGAGTAGCGACACCAACTTTACTCTGAGCAGCGTAGCTCTATAGAACAGGAGATGGAGAGAGAAGAACCAATGGCCACGTGACTTGCACGCTCGGTCTTCGAGTTTTGGAATCTTCGTCATAATCTTCGAAGCGTGTCCGGATTTAGTGGTGTAGTCCTCCGTCGTTTTGACTTTCAAATTTCTGTCTCTTATAGCCAACCGAGCGAATGACAGTCATATAATGCCTCCAATCTATATTATTTTTTCACCACCCAACCCCACCATAAAACATTTAATATCTTTCTATACTTTTTTTATAAAGTTATTAATCATGCAATCAATTTTGACAATTTATTGCCAGAGGGAAGCATTTTTCATGCTCCAGTTTTATTTTAAAAATCATGCAAAACCCATTCATATAACTCAAATAATGTAATCGCTAGCTATTAAAAAATAATATCATTTTTAATATATATATATACTGACTTGTGTTGATGCAGAGAGGCGACTATTCTTCACCGCGAAGGAACAAGGAGAACGTTTGCGGGACCACTCATGGGATAAGCTGAGTTCCCCCAGGAAACGCTTGAGGTCTCAGGTGTTTTTTTTGTCCATATGACATCAATTGGGCGTAGAAAAGACAATTCTATTAGCTAAGATGACGTCAAAGAGATAAGGAGGGATCTCCCACGTCAATCGTTCCGGACAACGTTGGTCAGAATAGAGTGTAATTATATCCGAAGCGAAAGGGATAAGTCAGAGAACGAATGCGTTACCGTTGACCGTGCCGGAAAAACAACGTTGCTCAGAATATTTGTTCCCTATGCTTTTGTCTTATTGCTTAGTTTCAAAGCCTTACTTCTTTCTCTAATCTTTCTATGTCCACACGCCCGGAAAAAACATTTGGAACGCAAAGCTAACCCACCATTGCAGGCTGACAACTCGTAACCAGCCGCTAGCCGTGCTGATCAGAACGCAGTAAAGAATTTAAAAGATAAATTAAAGGGAAAATAGAAAGGATATATATATTGAGATATACATCAACCTGCTTTTAAAGGGGAATATGGCAGGTGCAATTATGGTCCCAGCTAGAATTTAATATCTGTTTTTATCTTTTCAAATTTTTTTTAATGATTTTTATGCGATCATGCATGGGGTGTGCATTTAAAGGAAGGATGATACATATGGCAAGAGGGTAATGCACTTGGCCTCGTGTGACGCTCCTGGCCCCCGCTTGGCAAGGCATTTTCTACTTTAGGAGGGGATTGGGGCTATATAAGCCAACAAGGTGAGGGGTCTTCGGGTGTGCCGAATCATCTGAGGTAGAGTTCTTGGTGAGGTTCTGAGGAAGGTTTTTTTCTGGAGAGAGAGAGAGAGATAAAGTTTCTGAAGAAGGTTTGAGAGGTTTTCTCGGGTGGTTTGCAGCTTTGTCACTATGGAGTTTTATGAAGGGAGGGTGAGTTTCCTCTGATGCTTTCTTCTTCTTCTTGCATAGAGGGAGAGAGGAAGTTTGTTTCTTTCTTTTCCTGCTCAAAAAGAGAATCTTTCTTCTTCTATCCGGATAGAGTATGTCTTTTTTTTTTTCGTTTGTTGTGTAAGACTTTTGTTCTGTCTTCTTCTGCTCTCCCTTGGTCGCTTCTAATGACTCACAGGGAGAGAGATGCCGTAGCCTTTCTTCCTACAGCCCGTTCATGGTAGATTATTTTAGTGTAGGAATGATTTTTTGTTTCACGTCGTACCGTAGTCTTTTTTTTTTTTCTTACGGTTCTTTCAGCCGTAGGCTTTCGATTTTTTTTTTATGCTTTTCCTTCTTTGACTTTGATCGATATTTTTTATGGTAAGAACATGCATTTTTCTGTCTTTTTTTGGTAGATCTAAATTATCGGTAAGAAAACTTGTTTGTGTTTATTTTTCTATTCTGGATCTTCGACTTACTATTTTGGTAGATCTAAATTATCGGTAAGAAAACTTGATGTCTCTCATTAATCCTTTTCTTTACAGATCTTTACAGGCTTTGTCTTTTTTCTACCTCTTATGTATGATCACAATAACTATGATGCATAACTTTGTACATGTAGCTCAATAATACGTTCTTCTTTTTTGGTGTTACAGATCATAAACGAGGGTCTATGGCCCGGTGGTGATGAGCAAGATCAGGATCCGCAGCCGTCCCAAGTCAATACGGGGGTGGAGGTTCCCAGACTGGATCTGGACGAAGATGATCAGGTCGCCGTAAACGACTCTGCCGGTGAGGGTCCTTCCAGGAGGAGAAGGTACCAAAGGCATACAACTGACCAGATAAGAGAGCTGGAATCGTAAGTTCCCTGAAAGACCTTTCTCAACCGAAATATTGGATAAGATCCATTACTTTTATTTTTTTCTTTTTTTTTTCCAGTATATATATATATATATATTTTCTCAGATCTTATCTTTGATCTAATATTTCGTTTTTAGAAAAGGAAACTCTTTTTTTTTGTTTAATTATTTTTTTCTTTTCTTTTTTTAATAGTGCTTTCAGGAGTTGCCCGCATCCGGACGAAAGGCAGCGGAAAGAGCTTAGCGAGAAAGTGGGGCTGGGACCGCAGCAAGTGAAGTTCTGGTTCCAGAATAGGCGCACGCAGTTCAAGGTCAACAACTTTCCTCATATTTTCGCTCTCCTCTGCACGTGTCACCCGCTGACCGCGTTTAGTATGCATCCACTCCATTTTGTTTACTATTTTTCTCAAACCAAGGTGCTGCCGTTTCCACCCATGTTTTACTGGTCCTGGTCCCCCTTTTAAGGCCGCCACCTATTTTTGACAGCCCTCTCACCCAGGCCCCTCTCTCGCTCTCTCTCCCCCCAAATCATCTAACCCTTTCACCTCTTAATCCATCTTGCAGAACCACCGAGAGCGCGAGCAGAGCAATATGCTTCAGAAAGAGAACAATGATCTGCGACTCCAGAACCTGATGTTCAAACAGGCGCTCGGCAATCCTTGCTGCTGGAACTGCGGCGGCCCTTCAAGTCTCGGCGTGATATCTTTTGAAAAGCGACAACTAAGGTTGGAGAACGCTCACTTGCAGTCAGAGGTACTCTCAAGAGCTTTGATGTTCGTTTCTGTTGTCTATATTGTTCACAGATAATTAAGGATTGTTGTAAATGATGTCGTGCTATTTTTCTTGGACTTTAATAGATTGAAAGGATAATGGCGTTGCTTGCGAGGCAAGCGAATTGGAACGAAACATCGGAGCCGCCGGTGCCGCCCCCACCGGATCCCCCGGATCCCTTCGGGGACACTGCGGTTCTGGCTGAAGCCGTCGGGGCTTCACAGAATATGTTCCAAGGAGAGAGTTCGGCAGCCGCGGAACAGCGCGAGCCGTCTGTTTCCATGCAGCCTCAGGTGCAGGGGACGACCTTCTTTGAAAACTCTGCAACGTTGGCCATGGATGAGCTTATGATGATGGCTCACGCTGGTGAGCCACTGTGGATTCGTGGCTTTGATGGTTACCCCGAGATTCTGAACGAGGATGAATACAGCCGGGCTTTCCCGAGGGGGCTCGGGCCAAAGTTGCCCCACCTTAAGACGGAGGTCACCAGACAAACGGCACTAATAGTTAGGAGCCCCCTGTACCTTGTGGACATTATCATGAATGTGGTAGGTGAAGTATAAAGTTATTTCAGTTTTGAAGACAGTATTTTCTTCTTCTTATTACTATTACTGTCTTATTATTATTATTATTAGATGCTACTGCAATGGCCCTGATCTATATTTTTCTCGATCTTTGGCAGCCCAAGTGGTCTACTTTCTTCTACGGAATCGTTTCCAAAGCTCAATGTGTTGATGACCTCGCCACCGCCCATGCTCAGCCATCTGTTAGCATGGGCGCTAGCAGGGGCGACAAGGGGACGATGCAATTGGTTTGGACTGTCTCCTCTCCGCCCCCGCATCCCCCCTCCCCCGCCAACAAAAACCAACATTTTTTTATCCAAAATAGAAAAATTATTCTAGTACTCTATTGCTTGGTTCCTTCATGAGACCAAAACATAACCTTATGCATTATTCTCAGGTCACTGCGGAGTTTGTAGTTCCAACACCTCTCATACCACCCAGAGAAAGCACGTTTTTGAGGTACTGCAAAAGGCACAGTGAAAGAGTCTGGGTCATTGCTGATGTTTCATTAAAAAGCCGTGATAGTTCAGCAATCAGGTACCGGAGAAGACCATCTGGCTGCATCATCCAAGAAATGCTTAATGGTTACTCATCGGTAATGCAGTACTACAGAAAAGCATAAATAACCTTGATTCGTTAATTTCTATTCTTATATCTAGCTAGGTTCCCTTGGTCGATTTCTTATGTCACGCTAATTGTTATCGCCTCAGGTCACTTGGGTCGAACATGTTGAAGTGGACGATTCGGGAGTTCACAATATGCTCAAACCATTAGTCAGTTCTGGACAAGCCTTTGGATCACGACGGTGGCTGTCAACCCTGCAACGACAGTGCGAGCGCCTAACAAGCCTCTCGGTCATAAGCAATCCTCCAAACAGTAATAATCCTCCACTTTATCCAAGTTACATCCCATATCACAAAGATGGTAGTAATCTCCACTTTGAAGGAAAGAGAAACATTCTGAGGTTGGTCGAGAAAATGGTTGTCAGCTTCTGTAGCGGCGTATGTGGCTCTAAGGCTCATGCTTGGAGCCCCATATCTGGCATCGGAATTGACAAGGATGTGAAAATTAACGTTAGAAGGAACACCAATGCTGCTGGCGGCCCCCCTGGTCTTAGCTTAAATGCCAGCACTTCCTTCTGGCTCCCCTTGCCACCCAAGAGAGTTTTCGACTTATTGTGTTCCTTACGCAATCAAATCTTCAAGGCACCCATAATAGTGCGTCCTCTTTCCTTAACTCACCCTTGCATTTAACTGTAATTTTTCTTTTCTCTTTGCTTTTACCACTTATTGGCAGGAACCTTTGATGATTAATGATCGTAATTTTATTGGCTAATTTTAGTCGTAGTAGCTTAAAATTTTATTTTTCTTACCAGAGCCCTACATTGTACTTACTAATATTTATCTCATTCACTGATTACTTATTGCATTGATTTTATACATGTAAAATAACTAAGTTTATTTATAAGAATGCTAGAAGAATTATTCAAGGACCGTTTCAGGCCATTAGCAATTATGTGTGATTAAATTATTGTCCAATTATATTCATCACTTAATTATTGTCCAATAATATTCATCACTTTTCTTCCTTAGCATGTATAACAGCAATTCTAGGATCTTTCTACAGCAAACATTCATAAGATTCTCATAGTGATCGTTAGAAAATGGCATGTTGATTATTTTACTGCATATTTAATGACAAGCCAATATTTCTACAACAATAGTTTCATGAGATAATAATTTAAAATTAATGCTCTGTTTGGATGGAGAAAAAAGTGGAAGGAAAAAAAATTGGAGGGAGAGAAAAGTGGGAGGAAAGAAAATTGGAGAGAAAATATTTTCTCTCTTTTTGTTTGGATGAGTGGAAGGAAAATAGAGAGAAGAGAAAAGTTGATAATTTATAATGATAATAATATTCTTATTATAAATGATTAAAAAATGCATCAGTTTTTTTTCTTGAAGGGTCAAGATCGGAATAAAAAAATTGAATTGAGTTTTCTCTCCGAAATCTCTCTCCGATTCGAAGAGAAAACTTTTACGTGGGGCCCATCACTTTTTTTTCCCTATTTTCTTTTTTTAGTTTTCTTTCCTCCCTACTTTTCTCTCCATCCAAACAAGGTAAACTTTATTTTCTCTCCTATTTTTTCCTCTAATTTTTTTTACTCTCTAGTTTTCTCTCCATCCAAACAGAGGCTAAGAGAACTTAAGCAGCCGTCTATTAAACTGATATTTTATATGATCATAAGATTTATCCATATCTGCGTTGCATGCAGCAGATTCAAATTTTGAGCGGCACATTCTTGTTTTCCATCTATCAATCTACAGCTAATTATTTGTCTGGATCCGTCACTTTTTTCTTTTACGGCAGAAAATTAAAATAAAAACTTTTTGTGAAACTGCAAATTTGTTTCTAATTAAATGAACACAAGTGATGCTTTGTAATGGTTGAGTAATATAAGGCTTCAGTAAAATATATTTATTGTGGACTGTTTAATTTCAATCAAAATATTATAGGCCATGCACATGCATTATTTTTGAGAGCATATATATGTCATTCTATGGATATAGATTTTGATGTTACTGGAAACATTAAACAAGAGATTTGTCCATGCATCTTCCATTTTGGAATGTTCAAAAAAAGAATTAATGCAGTAGCCAGTTTCTATCCTCTTCCTTCCTTTCCCAGAAGGACAATATAATAGACAGCCAACCTCACTTTCAACCACTAGGTTCATGCATGTGGATTGGTGCTTTCTTCCTCCAAATTCTACCTCGATTATTTATAGTTCAGTATTAATTTACTTCTATAAATAAATTTAATGCTAATCAATCCGTTTTAAGGCAATCTTATTAAGAATTTCTTTAAACACTCAAAAATGAATTCGGAACGCTTAACTTGGAAAGTGATATTTCGTTCACCTGCTCCTGGAATGGTAGACGGATGCTCTTGCGACTGGCGCGGTGATTGACGAAGCGTTCCAAGTAGCCAACGGCAACGGCGAAGGAAATTTTATCTCGATACTCGATGTTCACGTAAGCTCCATAACATCTCCTCTCTCTCTCTCTCTCTCTCTCTCTCTCTTGATATTTACTGTTTTCTCCTCTTTCTTTCATCAATCTATAGCTCTCTCTCTCTCTCTGGGGTGTAAAGAACTAAACTTACTCTACCTTGCATGAATATGGGTTTGTAGGGCCAGAATAACCAAAGCCACGTGATGATCCTCCAGGAGAACGTCTGGCATTCAAGTGGCTCGTATGTGATATATTCTCCACTTGATGTCATCGCACTGAATGCAATCCTCACCGGGCACGAAACAGACTATATGGCGCTATTCCCATGTGGATTTACCGTTCTCTCTGACTTGCCTTATGGCCCGAGAGATGACGAAGCCGGTGACGGCGAGACTGGAGGATCCATCTTGACTGTTTCTTTTCAGACCCTGGCCGATTCCAATCCACAAGCAGATCTCCCTCTCGATGCTGTATCAACTTTGAGCGGACTGGTAGACCTCACATCTGATCATATTAAACAAGCTCTGTTCGCTGATTAATGACGATTAGTGAAGCTACTGCAAGTACTCAGAATATGTAAGTTGATCTTTCTGCCATTAGACAATAGACTTTTGTCTTCTACCTTTTCTTTGTTTCCTCTTTACTTCTCGCTATATATATATATATATATAGACCACACACACACACACACACACACACATCCTCTTCTCTCTTCTGTTCTTCATAAAATATTCCACTCTCCTGTCTAAATTGTTTACTTCACATCTTTTTTAACATGCATCAGTATGTAACTAGTTTAACAAATGTCTAACTTCTACCTTCCCTGTTATAAGTTCTGGTGGACAGGTGAACGGAGAGCTGAGGACATTATGTTGGTCATCGAGTTTCGGGCAATAAGCTATAACCTAAGCATGAGCTTCTCATAGCCGATGGAAGTTTATCGTCATATGTCGTCTTTTTTTCCTTTTTTTTTAAGGAGCTTTTTCTGCATCTTTGTTTCCTTTCCTACTTGCGTGGTTGTTGTAACTGTGGTGGATGGAGATCTGATCCAATCCACTATGTGACATTTCTCCTATTTAATATAAATAAGAAGCTCATATTATGGTTAATTAGCTGGCGCGGTTTTGTTCAAATTGTTATTGTTTGTGGATAGAATGCCTGTTCATCCTAATTATAGCTATGGTTTGTGATGCGAAATGTCAGCATGTGGGTGCATAAACAACAGCTGACATGGATGTTTAAATTTAAGATTATTCTATGTCAAGAATAATCCTAAAGCTAGAAGTCAACAAGGAGAAATTTTTCTAAGCTTTTCAACTCCATAAAATACCGATTCAGCTGTTGCTATCTCTATCATATTATATGAGCCATCTGATGTTTTGTTGCCATTCAATAATCAAACCTTGTAGCTGATCCCAAACCATTAGAAGATCCAGAGCTTTAGGTAGTGTTTAATAGGAAAAATATTATCCATGGATAAGTATATGGGATAGAGTTTATCCCCTGGCTATCCCTCGGGATATCCCTTGGCTATTCCATTGATCATATCAAATGCAAAAAGGTAAATCCACAGGATAACATTTTTTTACTCTTATTTGGAGGGATAACCAGCTATTACTGTATTTTCTAGAAAATAAATTGAGGGGATAACCCATGGTTAACCATGGATTATCCCTTTGGTTAACTTTATTCCTAGCTATCTCTTTATAGTTATAGCTTTTGGGAATAAGAGGAGATATCCTCTTATTCCCTATTTCAAGCACTACCTTAAACTCTTCCTGCATTCTAGTGAATTACCACTGCAATATAAATTGTGAAAATCAAATCCTGTAAAATAGTGAGATCTCTATTTTCACCACCCAACCAGTACCATCAAACATTTAATATCTTTCTATTCTTTTTTATAAAATTATTAATCATGCGATCAATTTAGACCATCCATGCTTCGGAAATAGTAAATCTTCCTTATTTATCTGCAAACCTTTATTGCGCCACATACTGAAATATCATAATTTATCGATTAAGCCTAACCACATATCACTCGTACATCAACATGTTGTTGTACATTGTTCATAGACCGAACGAAATCATAACATCAATCTCCTTTACCCATCAATAATACTAAATAATCAGATTATGTCAATAGTTTATATTTCTTCTTTATTTGCATTTATGTAGCAATATCGTATAATTTAATAATGTTCTTCAAATCTTCATGTGCTGGTAATTGAACCTCTCAATTACTAATCATAACATGGTTTCTTCAAGTTAAATCCTCATATCCTTTTCTTCATGCATCCATAACACTACAAGAAATGTAAGTTTTTCCTACGATTTTAAAATCATAGGCAAAAGAAATCTTTCCCTAAGATTTTTTAAAAATCACAAACAAAGATTTCATAGTAAAAAAATTTATAATAAAAAATATTTTTTTATTTTTTATTTTAAAAATAATTTTCCTATGACAAAATCCAAAATCGTAAGGAAATGCCTCCTAAGGAAAAACCTTTGCCTACCATTTTAATGAAAATCATAGAGATTAGATCAATAAATTTTTGGAGGCAAAATCACCCATCAATATTTTTAAAAAAAGCCTTTCCCTACGATTTTATGAAAATCATAGGAAAAGTCTTTTTCTTGATCAACAAATTTTTGAAAGAAAAATAACCCGTCAATATTTTTTTGAAAAAGTCTTTCACATAAAAATCATAGGAAAAGGCTCTAGACCTTTCTGTATAATAAATTTTTTTTTTCATTCTAAACTTTTCCCTACATTTTTCATGAAAATCGTAGGGAAATATTGTAGACCTTTACTTACGATCTTTATGAAAATCGTAGGGAACACCATTTCCTTACGATTTTCATGAAAATCATAGGGAAAGACTGTAGACCTTTTCCGAAAATGCTACCCTTTCCCTACGATTTTCACGTAGGGAAAGACTCGGACCTTTCCCGGAAATGCTACCCTTTCCCTACGTATTTCATTCTAGACCTTTCTATGTAATTTTTTTTCTACATGTTTTCCAACGATTTTCATGAAAATCGTAGGAAAAGGTTGTAGACCTTTACCTACGATAGACTAAAAATCGTAGGAAAAGATTTTCTTTTCCTACAACATTCATAAAAATCGTAGGCAAAGGTCTGAAGGAAAAGCTCCTTAAACCTTACCTCCTAGGAAAAGTCTTTGTGCATCGGACTTTGGTGCACAAAGCGTGCATAGGGCGCACGTATTGGCCGCGCGCCTATGCGAGATCGCATGCAGAGTGTACCGCGGCCCAATGGGTCATGGCACCGCGCTCGCATGTGAGTGTGGCCAATGGCCATGCCCGGTGCATGCTTTATGCATCGGAGTCTTCTACATAAAGACTTTTCCTATTTCCTGATGGTTCTTTTTGATTCTTCATAGCTTCCCTCATTCCACCTCCCTTTGTCCGTGAGTTCCCAATCCATAGCTTATCTGATTCTTCTCCAATGAAGAACTTAGGCCAGGGCCTCACCAAAGCTACAATGCTCAAAAGCCCTCAATTTGTCTCTCAAGATCCTTCCTCTCTTCCCCCTCCTTCCTTCACTCTTCCTTCCACCGCCATTGCCAAAAACCCTAACCTCAATCCACCTCTGAATACTTATCCTAACCCCAACTTCAATCCAAATCCCACCATCGTGAAATCGCCTTCTCAATCGATTCCGGCATTTGCCCCTTTGTTCCAGCCTTTGGATGCCCCTCCCATCCCCCAGTATTCCATCCCAAATCCCAGCTTCCAAGGCCCAATAGTGCAAAACCCCGGCATCCAGCCTCGTGGGGTCTCGGATTTGGTTTTGATCATGCTTCTATTAAAATCGATCTGGTTTTGACCATCCATGCTTTGGAAATAGTAAATCTTCCTTGTTTATCTGCAAACCTCTATTGCGCCACATACTATTAACTGGAATATCATAATTTATCGATTAAGCCTAACCACATATCCCTCGTACATCAACATGTTGTTGTACATTGTTCATAGACCGAACGAAATCATAACATCCATCTCCTTTACCCATCAATAATACTAAAATAATCAGATTATGTCAATAGTTTATATTTCTTCTTCATTTGCATTCATGTAGCAATATCGTATAATTTAATAATGTTCTTCAAATATTCATGTGCTGGAATTGAACCTCTCAATTACTAATCATAACATGGTTTCTTCAAGTTAAATCCTCATATCCTTTTCTTCATGCATCCGTAACACTACAAGAAATGTAAGTTTTGCCTACAATTTTTCGTACCTACGAATTTAAAATCACAGGCAAAAGAATATTTCCCTAAGATTTTTAAAAATCACAAACAAAGATTTCATAGTAAAAAAATTATAATATAAAAATATTTTGTTATTTTTTTATTTTAAAAATACTTTCCCTATAACAAAACCCAAAATCGTAAGGAAAGGTCTCCTAAGGAAAAACCTTTGCCTACCATTTTAATGAAAATCATAGAGATTAGATCAATAAATTTTTGGAGGCAAAATCACCCGTCAATATTTTTTTAAAAAGTCTTTCCCTACAATTTTCATAAAAATCGTAGGGAAAGGCTCTCCTACGATTTTTTAAAAATCATAGGAAAAGACTTTTCTTGATCAACAAATTTTTGAAAGAGAAATCACCTGTCAATATTTTTTTGAAAAAGTCTTTCACATAAAAATCATAGGGAAAGGCTCTAGACCTTTCTGTATAATAATTTTTTTTTTCATTCTAAACTTTTCCCTATAATTTTCATGAAAATCGTAGGGAAATATTGTAGACCTTTACTTATGATCTCTATGAAAATCGTAGGGAACACCATTTCCTTACGATTTTCATAAAAATCATAGGGAAAGACTGTAGACCTTTTCCGAAAATGCTACCCTTTCCCTACGATTTTCACGTAGGGAAAGACTGTGACCTTTCCCGGAAATGCTACCCTTTCCCTACGTTTTTCATTCTAGACCTTTCAATGTAATTTTTTTTCTACATGTTTTCCAACGATTTTCATGAAAACCGTAGGGAAAGGTTGTAGACCTTTACCTACGATAGACTAAAAATCGTAGGAAAAGATTTTCTTTTCCTACAACATTCATAAAAATCATAGGCAAAGGTCTGAAGGAAAAGCTCCTTAAACCTTACCTCCTAGGAAAAGTCTTTGTGCATCGGACTTTGGTGCACAAAGCGTGCATAGGGCGCACGTATTGGCCGCGCGCCTATGCGAGAGCGCATGCAGAGTGTACCGCGGCCCAATGGGTCATGGCATGCGCGCTCGCATGTGAGTGTGGCCAATGGCCATGCCCGGTGTATGCTTTATGCATCGGAGTCTGCTACATAAAGACTTTTCCTATTTCGTGATGGTTCTTTTTGATTCTTCATAGCTTCCCTCATTCCACCTCCCTTTGTCCGTGAGTTCCCAATCCTAGCTTATCTGATTCTTCTCCAATGAAGAACTTAGGCCAGGGCCTCACCAAAGGTACAATGCTCAAAAGCCCTCAAATTGTCTCTCAAGATCCTTCCTCTCTTCCCCCTCCTTCCTTCACTCTTCCTTCCGCCGCCATTGCCAAAAACCCTAACCTCAATCCACCTCTGAATACTTATCCTAACCCCAACTTCAATCCAAATCCCACCATCATGAAATCGCCTTCTCAATCGATTCCGGCATTTGCCCCTTCGTTCCAGCTTTTGGATGCCCCTCCCATCCCCCAGTATTCCATCCCAAATCCCAGCTTCCAAGGCCCAATAGTGCAAAACCCCGGCATCCAGCCTCGTGGGGTCTCGGATTTGGTTTTGATCATGCTGCTATTAAAATCGATCTGGATTTGACCATCCATGCTTTGGAAATAGTAAATCTTCCTTGTTTATCTGCAAACCTCTATTGCACCACATACTATTAACTGGAATATCATAATTTATCGATTAAGCCTAACCACATATCCCTCGTACATCAACATGTTGTTGTACATTGTTCATAGACCGAACAAAATCATAACATCCATCTCCTTTACCCATCAATAATACTAAAATAATCAGATTATGTCAATAGTTTATATTTCTTCTTCATTTGCATTCATGTAGCAATATCGTATAATTTAATAATGTTCTTCAAATATTCATGTGCTGGAATTGAACCTCTCAATTACTAATCATAACATGGTTTCTTCAAGTTAAATCCTCATATCCTTTTCTTCATGCATCCGTAACACTACAAGAAATGTAAGTTTTGCCTACAATTTTTCGTACCTACGAATTTAAAATCATAGGCAAAAGAAATATTTCCCTAAGATTTTTTAAAAATCACAAACAAAGATTTCATAGTAAAAAAATTATAATATAAAAAATATTTTGTTATTTTTTTATTTTAAAAATACTTTCCCTATAACAAAACCCAAAATCGTAAGGAAAGGTCTCCTAAGGAAAAACCTTTGCCTACCATTTTAATGAAAATCATAGAGATTAGATCAATAAATTTTTGGAGGCAAAATCACCCGTCAATATTTTTTTTAAAAAGTCTTTCCCTACAATTTTCATAAAAATCGTAGGGAAATGCTCTCCCTATGATTTTTAAAAATCATAGGAAAAGACTTTTTCTTGATCAACAAATTTTTGAAAGAAAAATCACCTGTCAATATTTTTTTGAAAAAGCCTTTCACATAAAAATCATAGGGAAAGGCTCTAGACCTTTCTGTATAATAATTTTTTTTTTCATTCTAAACTTTTCCCTATAATTTTCATGAAAATCGTAGGGAAATATTGTAGACCTTTACTTATGATCTTTATGAAAATCGTAGGGAACACCATTTCCTTACGATTTTCATGAAAATCATAGGGAAAGACTGTAGACCTTTTCCGAAAATGCTACCCTTTCCCTACGATTTTCACGTAGGGAAAGACTGTGACCTTTCCCGGAAATGCTACCCTTTCCCTACGTTTTTTCATTCTAGACCTTTCTATGTAATTTTTTTTCTACATGTTTTCCAACGATTTTCATGAAAATCGTAGGGAAAGGTTGTAGACCTTTACCTACGATAGACTAAAAATCGTAGGAAAAGGTTTTCTTTTCCTACAACATTCATAAAAATCATAGGCAAAGGTTTGAAGGAAAAGCTCCTTAAACCTTACCTCCTAGGAAAAGTCTTTGTGCATCGGACTTTGGTGCACAAAGCGTGCATAGGGCGCACGATTGGCCGCGCGCCTATGTGAGAGCGCATGCAGAGTGTACCGCAGCCCAATGGGTTATGGCATGCGCGCTCGCATGTGAGTGTGGCCAATGGCCATGCCCGGTGCATGCTTTATGCATCGGAGTCTGGTACATAAAGACTTTTCCTATTTCCTGATGGTTCTTTTTGATTCTTCATAGCTTCCCTCATTCCACCTCCCTTTGTCCGTGAGTTCCCAATCCATAGCTTATCTGATTCTTCTCCAATGAAGAACTTAGGCCAGGGCCTCACCAAAGGTACAATGCTCAAAAGCCCTCAATTTGTCTCTCAAGATCCTTCCTCTCTTCCCCCTCCTTCCTTCACTCTTCCTTCCGCCGCCATTGCCAAAAACCCTAACCTCAATCCACCTCTGAATACTTATCCTAACCCCAACATCAATCCAAATCCCACCATCGTGAAATCGCCTTCTCAATCGATTCTGGCCTTTGCCCCTTCGTTCCAGCCTTTGGATGCCCCTCCCATCCCCTAGTATTCCATCCCAAATCCCAGCTTCCAAGGCCCAATAGTGCAAAACCCCGGCATCCAGCCTCGTGGGGTCTCGGATCTGGTTTTGATCATGCTGCTATTAAAATCGATCTGGTTTTGACCATCCATGCTTTGGAAATAGTAAATCTTCCTTGTTTATCTGCAAACCTCTATTGTGCCACATACTATTAACTGGAATATCATAATTTATCGATTAAGCCTAACCACATATCCCTCGTACATCAACATGTTGTTGTACATTGTTCATAGACCGAACGAAATCATAACATCCATCTCCTTTACCCATCAATAATACTAAAATAATCAGATTATGTCAATAGTTTATATTTCTTCTTCATTTGCATTCATGTAGCAATATCGTATAATTTAATGTTAAATATGTCTTGAATTTTATATATCGGGTCTGGGTTTTTTGACCCAACCCGATATTCTTGTTGAGACCGGACCAAACCGGTCCGATAGGGTTTATTTTTGGGCGTATATATATACGCATGAAACTTCTGTAATGTTGACCTTCTCCTCTTTTTGATAATGGAATTTTGTTTGCCTTGCCCGTGGATGTAGATCACCATGATCGAACCACGTAAATTCTTGGTGTTCCTTTGTTTGTTTATTGTTTGATTTGTTTATTGAATCTGATTTCCGCAACAAACTGGTATCAGAGCTTTGGTTTGAAATAATTTTGTTAAAAAAAAAGGGGGAAAAACCTAACCCTAATCCTTTTTTTTTGGTCTTTGTCTGACTCCTCCTTCCACCTTCCCGCCGCCGGCGCCGAGGGCTTTTTGCACGCAAGCGATCTTCCCGTGCATCGCAGCTAGCATCAGGGGAGTCTGTTTATTTCGGTTTAGGACATCGGGGAGAGTAGATCGTCCGAGCAACATAGAAAGAACCTCGATGCGGCCATTGGCGGCGGCGATGTGAAGGGCAGAGAGGCGGTCGTAGATGGTAGCCTGACGGAGGAGGGCGGGCTCGAGGTGGGGGGCGAATTCCACCGCCTCCAAGTCGCCGGCTTGGACGGCGCTGAAGAAGTCGTGCTCCTGGCTCGATCTGGCGCAGCTGAGCTCCTGACCCATCTCTTCGACGCCTGCCGCCTCCTCTGTTCTTTGGTTATCGTTTGACACGATGGGGAGAGCTGCGCGTTGAGGCAGTGCTCGAACCTTCGAAGCTTCTCTTTTCCCCCACCACCAGAGCTAGCGAGAAAGCGATCGACAAAGACGACGAAGAAGAGAAGCAGGCAGCGGCCGAAGAAGATCCGATCCCATTTCCCCGCTCCCTCTTTCTCCTCTCGGACTCCGATCCAGGAAAACTCAATCCGATAGGAGGCCAGTACGAGGATTCGAGATTCTCTTCGTCGTCGAGGGATCCCGACTCGTGGTCAGACGAGATCGAGGCCCCCGCACCTGATTCTCTTTGGTCTTGTGATCCGATCGGGCTTGGAGGTGAAGGGTTTTTTTTTGAATTCGGCATCGGATCGGGATCGGAGCTCCCTCCCAGAAACCATTGGCTGCCTTCCAGGGAAGATATTCTGCAACTTAGAGAGAAGTTTCGTTCTTCTCGATTCGAGGACTTTGAGTATTGATTTTGCTTCTCTTAAGAAATCCTTCAAAATGCCTCGGTTGATGCAGTTGAGATTATTCTGGATCTCGAACGGCTGCTTTAGATATTCTTGCTGGGCGGCGGTTGGCTTTTGACATCCGTGAACCAGATTCATGAAGGCGGAAGAGCAGGGCCTCTCCGATCGACGGATCTATCGAAGACACCATCTCCTCTGTTTCGCGGACGCCGTGGCAACGAACGGCGAGGGGGAGTTCTCCTTGTGACAGCGATCCCTCCTTCCGCTCATCATCTCCTCTGTTTTTCGCTGACGCCGTGGCAACGAGCGGCGAAGGGGGATTTCCTTGTGACAGAGATCGCGGCTCTTCTCCTGCCTCCCGATCCGAACGCGCTGGGCGTACCTGCCGGCCTTGAGGAAGCGGCTGTTCCATCCATGAAGCTATTTCCAGGATCTCTTTTCTTCTTCAATCCAAATGGAAAGATCGTTTCGTTCTTAGGAATTCTTGGGATGTCATCTTTGAAGTTTCAGATTGCACCATTTGATGGACAGAACAACTTCGGATTATGGAGAATAAAGATGAAGGCTTTATTGAAGCGAGAGGGTTCTGTTAGGGCACTGGATAATAATTATACAGATGACATGACCACGGCTGAGATTGAAGAGATGGATGAGAAGGCGCATAGTGCGATCCAGTTGTCTCTAGAAGACAATGTTTTGCGAGAAGTCGCAGATGAGGAAACAGCGGCCGGTCTTTGGAAGAAACTGGAAAGTCTCTACATGAAGAAATCTTTAACATCGAGACTTTATTTGAAGCAGCGTCTTTATACCCTAAAGATGCGAGAAGGTACGCCTATTAAGGAACACTTGAATGAGTTTAATAAGATTGTTATGGATATGAAAAATCTAGATATTAAACTCGAGGAAGAAGATCAAGCTTTGATTGTGTTATGCTCATTGCCTGCCTCATACGAAAATTTTGTGAACTCGATGCTTTATGGACGTGAATCCATAACTCTAGAGGATGTTAAAGCATCCTTGAATTCTGCAGAATTGAGAACAAAATTGAATGGAAATACTAGTGGAGACAGGGCAGATGGTTTATTCGTGAGAGGTAGGGCAAAGAAGAAGGATAAAGCTTTTAGAAAGAAATCTGTTGGTCGTTCAAAATCTAGGCCACCTGGAGATACGACGAACGTTGAGTGCTACTATTGTCACAAGAAAGGACATTACAAGTCAGATTGTCCTGTGCTCAAGAGAAAGGATAAGCAACGTAGTCAACGTCAAGATGCGGCGAATATTGCTGAGAAAGATGAGTCTAGTGTGTCAGACAGAGTTCTTACGACATGCTCTGTTGTTAGTTTTTCAAACGATGTTTGGATAATGGATACAGGAGCATCATATCACATGTGCCCAAATAGGGAATGGTTCACCACATACGAACCATTGAATGGTGAATCAGTTTTTATGGGAAATGATGCAGTATGCAAAATTGTGGGAATTGGTACTGTTCAGATTAAGTGCCATGACAAAGTTGTGAGAACCTTGACTGAAGTTAGGCACATACCAGACTTAAAGAGAAACCTTATTTCTTTGAGCTGTTTGGATTCCATTGGGTGTATGTACTCAGGTGGAGGTGGAGCTCTAAAAGTCACCAAAGGCAATCTAGTTGTGATGAGAGGAAACAAGGTGAATCACTTGTATCATCTACAGGGTAGCACAGTTATGGGTTCTTCGATTGGCACAGCAAATTCTGTTTCTGCTGATGATAGAACAAAATTGTGGCATATGCGTTTGGGCCATATGAGTGAGCGTGGCATGACAGTTTTGAGTAAACGTGGTTTACTATGTGGTGAGCGGACATCCTCACTAGATTTCTGTGAGCACTGTGTTCTTGGCAAGCAGTGCAAGGTCAGTTTTAGTACAGGCACACATTCAACGAAGGGTACACTCGACTACATACATTCTGATTTATGGGGACCGGCACAGGTTCCATCTAAGGGTGGTGCTCTTTACTTTGTGACATTTATTGACGATTATTCCAGAAAAGTTTGGGTTTATTTTCTGAAAAGAAAAAGTGAAGTGTTTGAAACCTTCAAGAAGTGGAAAGCCCTTGTTGAGAATCAGACAGGGAAGAAGATCAAACGTCTGAGGACCGATAACGGTCTTGAGTTCTGTGGTGGTGATTTTAATGAATTCTGTGCAGATGCAGGTATCGTTCGACACCGTACAGTCAGGTACACTCCACAGCAAAATGGAGTGGCAGAAAGGATGAACAGAACTTATTGGAGAGGGCAAGATGCATGCTCTCTAATGCTGGCATGGAAAAGGCTTTTTGGGCTGAAGCAGTTAACACGTCTTGCTATCTGGTTAATCGTTCTCCTTCAACAGCAATTGAATGCAAGACTCCTTTTGAGATGTGGTCAGGTAAGCCTTGTGATTATTCAAATCTAAAGGTTTTTGGATGCCCTGCTTACTATCATGTTAAGGATGGTAAACTTGAACCTAGAGCAAAGAAGTGTATCTTTGTTGGTTATGCTGATGGCGTGAAGGGTTATCGTCTGTGGTGCATAGAACCTAATTCACCTAAATTCATTATTAGTAGGGATGTTACTTTTAATGAAAAGTTTATGCTAGATCAAAGGAATGTTGTTGATGAGTCTGCAGGAAACCATGAGAGTGATACAAATGAGGTGGAGGTTCAGGTCGAGCTTCGAAAAAAGGCTCTCAAAATGATTTGAGCGAGCAAATTGTTACTATTGATTCTAGTTCAGATGAGGAAGCTCTAGATGAGGTGGAGCAGCCATACTCTATTGCTACTGGCAGAGAAAGGAGGGAGATTCGAGCCCCTCAAAAATATGGGTTTTCTGATCTGGTGGCTTATGCTCTTACGACAGCAGAAGATATGGGTATTCAGGAACCATCTACTTATACTGAAGCTGTTACTTGTTCGGAATCAGAAAAGTGGACTGTTGCTATGGCTGAAGAACTGGAATCACTTCACAAGAACCAGACTTGGGACTTGGTGCCATTGCCTAAAGAAAAAAGAGCCATTGGGTGTAAATGGGTCTTTAAGAAAAAGGAAGGTATTCCAGGCGTTGAAATTAGTAGATGCAAGGCAAGACTTGTAGCTAAAGGTTACAATCAGAGGGAGGGAATTGATTATGATGAAGTGTTCTCTCCTGTTGTGAAACACACTTCTATTCGTGTGTTGCTGGCTATAGTTGCTCAATTTGACTTAGAGCTTGAGCAACTCGATGTGAAGACAGCCTTTTTGCATGGTGAGCTTGAGGAGACTATTTATATGGCCCAGCCTGAGGGCTATTATGTAGAAGGCAAGGAAGATCATGTATGTCGATTGAAGAAATCATTGTATGGTTTGAAGCAGTCTCCAAGACAGTGGTATAAAAGATTCGACAGTTTTATGATACGGAGCGGTTATCATAGGAGCAGCTATGATAGTTGCGTGTACTTCAGGAAGGTTTCAGATAAATCCTTTGTCTATCTCCTTTTATACGTGGATGACATGCTCATTGCTGCAAAGAACATGACAGATGTGTTGATCTTGAAGAAATGTCTCAGTAAGGAGTTTGAAATGAAAGATCTGGGTCCTGCCAAGAAGATCTTAGGAATGGAGATTCAGAGAGACAGAAAAGCAGGTAAGTTATATCTCTCACAGAGGAGATATATTGAGAAGGTACTTGAGAAGTTTGGCATGCAAAACTCTAAGCCTGTCAGTACACCTTTAGCATCACATTTTAGACTCTCAGCTATACATTCACCTCAGTCAGAGGTCGAGGAGGCTGCAATGTCTCCTGTCCCATACTCCAGTGCAGTTGGTAGCTTGATGTACGCTATGGTATGCACTCGTCCCGACATTGCGCAGGCAGTTAGTGTGGTGAGCAGATATATGGCACATCCTGGAAAGGTCCATTGGCAGGCAGTGAAATGGATACTTAGGTATCTTAGAGGCTCCACAAAATTGGGCCTAATGTTTGATAGAAATAGTTCTAACTGTACTTCTGTTGTGGGATTTGTGGATTCTGATTATGCTGGGGATATTGATAAGAGAAGATCTTTGACTGGCTATCTTTTCACATTATCTGGCTCGGCTATAAGTTGGAGATCAACCTTACAGTCGACAGTTGCTTTGTCTACAACAGAGGCAGAGTATATGGCAGCAGCAGAAGCAGTAAAAGAAGCTATTTGGTTACGAAATCTTGTTCAAGAACTTGGGCTCAAGCAGGAAGACAATTCAGTTGTCTTTTGTGACAATCAGAGTGCTATTTGCTTGATTAAAAATCAAGCATATCATGAGAGGACTAAGCACATTGATATCAAGTATCATTTTATTCGAGAGGCATTTACTGAGAGAAATATTACAGTAAAGAAAGTAGATACTGCTGACAATCCTGCTGATATGCTGACCAAGATAGTTCCCGCCAACAAGTTTAAGCATTGCTTGGACTTGATTGGCATGCTTGTTTGAGGTTTGCTCCTTCTGGGGCTTGGTGGCGAGGTGAATGAAAGTTCTATTTTTGTTTTCTTGAAGTGGATATGTTTTTCGTTGCATCCCTTGTTTCCTACACCGAGTTAGCTCACGTAGGCTTAGGGATGCTGGGAGAATATGTTCGACTTCTAGTTTGTTAAATTCAAGCCAAGGTGGAGATTTGTTAAATATGTCTTGAATTTTATATATCGGGCCGGGTTTTTTGACCCGACCCGATATTCTTGTTGGGCCGGACCAAACCGGTCCGCTAGGGTTTATTTTATGGAAGCGTATATATATACGTGTGAAACTTCTGTAAGTTGACCTCTCCTCTTTTTGATAATGGAATTTTGTTTGCCTTGCCCGTGGATGTAGATCACCATGATCGAACCACGTAAATTCTTGGTGTTCCTTTGTTTGTTTATTGTTTGATTTGTTTATTGAATCTGATTTCCGCAATATTTAATAATGTTCTTTAAATATTCATGTGCTGGAATTGAACCTCTCAATTACTAATCATAACATGATTTCTTCAAGTTAAATCCTCATATCCTTTTCTTCATGCATCCGTAACACTACAAGAAATGTAAGTTTTGCCTACAATTTTTCGTACCTACGAATTTAAAATCATAGGCAAAAGAAATATTTCCCTAAGATTTTTTAAAAATCACAAACAAAGATTTCATTATAAAAAAATATAATATAAAAAATATTTTGTTATTTTTTATTTTAAAAATACTTTCCCTATAACAAAATCCAAATCGTAAGGAAAGGTCTCCTAAGGAAAAACTGTTGCCTACCATTTTAATGAAAATCATAGAGATTAGATCAATAAATTTTTGGAGGCAAAATCACCCGTCAATATTTTTTTTAAAAAGTCTTTCCCTACAATTTTCATAAAATCGTAGGGAAAGGCTCTCACTACAATTTTTTAAAAATCATAGGAAAAGACCTTTTCTTGATCAACAAATTTTTGAAAGAAAAATCACCTGTCAATATTTTTTGAAAAAGTCTTTCCCATAAAAATCATAGGGAAAGGCTCTAGACCTTTCCCTATAATAAATTTTTTTTTTTCATTCTAAACTTTTCCCTATGATTTTCATGAAAATCGTAGGGAAATGTTGTAGACCTTTACTTACGATCTTTATGAAAATCGTAGGGAACACCATTTCCTTACGATTTCCATGAAAATCATAGGGAAAGACTGTAGACCTTTTCCGAAAATGCTACCCTTTCCCTACGATTTTCACGTAGGGAAAGACACCTTTCCCGGAAATGCTACGTTTTTCATTCTAGACCTTTCTATGTAAATTTTTTTTTCTAAATGTTTTCCTACGATTTTCATGAAAATCGTAGGGAAAGGCTGTAGACCTTTACCTACGATAGACTAAAAATCGTAGGCAAAGATTTTCTTTGCCTACAACATTCATAAAAACCATAGGCAAAGGTCTGAAGGAAAAACTCCTTAAACCTTACCTCCTAGGAAAAGTCTTTGTGCATCGGTCTTTGGTGCACAAAGCATGCACAGGGCGCACGTATTGGCCGCGCGCCTATGCAAGAGCGCATGCAGAGTGTATCGCGGCCCAATGGGTCATGGCACGCGCACTCGCATGTGAGTGTGGCCAATGGCCATGCCCGATGCATGCTTTATGCATCGGAGTCTGCTACATAAAGACTTTTCCTATTTCTGATGGATCTTTTTGATTCTTCATAGCTTCCCTCATTCCACCTCCCTTTGTTCGTGAGTTCCCAATCCAAAGCTTATCTGATTCTTCTCCAATGAAGGACTTAGGCCAGTGCCTCAACAAAGCTACAACGCCCGAAAGCCCTCAATTTGTCTCTCAAGATCCTTCCTCTCTTCCCCCTCCTTCCTTCACTCTTCCTTCCTCTGCCATTGCCAAAAACCCTAACCTCAATCCACCTCTGAATACTTATCCTAACCCCAACTTCAATCCAAATCCCACCATCGTGAAATCACCGCCTCAGTCGATTCCAGCCTTCGCCCCTTCGTTCCAGCCTTTGGATGCCCCTCCCATCCCCCAATATTCCATCCGAAATCCCATCTTCCAAGGCCCAATAGTGCAAAACCCCGACATCCAGCCTCGTGGAGTCTTGGATCTGGTTTTGATCATGCTGCTATCAAAATCGATCTAGTTTTGACCATCCATGCTTCGAAAATAGTAAATCTTCCTTGTTTATCTGCAAACCTTTATTGCGCCACATACTATTAACTGGAATATCATAATTTATCGATTAAGCCTAACCACATATCCCTCGTACATCAACATGTTGTTGTGCATTGTTCATAGACCGAATGAAATCATAACATCCATCTCCTTTACCCATCAATAGTTTATATTTCTTCTTCATTTGCATTCATGTAGCAATATCGTATAATTTAATAATGTTCTTCAAATATTCATGTGCTGGAATTGAACCTCTCAATTACTAATCATAACATGGTTTCTTCAAGTTAAATCCTCATATCCTTTTCTTCATGCATCCGTAACACTACAAGAAATGTAAGTTTTGCCTACAATTTTTCGTACCTACGAATTTAAAATCATAGGCAAAAGAAATATTTCCCTAAGATTTTTTAAAAATTACAAACAAAGATTTCATAGTAAAAAAATTTATAATATAAAAAATATTTTGTTATTTTTTTATTTTAAAAATACTTTCCCTATAACAAAACCCAAAATCGTAAGGAAAGGCCTCCTAAGGAAAAACCTTTGCCTACCATTTTAATGAAAATCATAGAGATTAGATCAATAAATTTTTGGAGGCAAAATCACCCGTCAATATTTTTTTTAAAGTCTTTCCCTACATTTTTCATAAAAATCGTAGGGAAAGGCTCTCCCTACGATTTTTTAAAAATCATAGGAAAAGACTTTTTCTTGATCAACAAATTTTTGAAAGAAAAATCACCCATCAATATTTTTTTGAAAAAGTCTTTCCCATAAAAATCATAGGGAAAGGCTCTAGACCTTTCCCTATAATATTTTTTTTTTTTTTCATTCTAAACTTTTCCCTACGATTTTCATGAAAATCGTAGGGAAATGTTGTAGACCTTTACTTACGATCTTTATGAAAATCGTAGGGAACACAATTTCCTTACAATTTTCATGAAAATCATAGGGAAAGACTGTAGACCTTTTCCGAAAATGCTACCCTTTCCCTACGATTTTCACGTAGGGAAAGATTGTGACCTTTCCCGAAAATGCTACCCTTTCCCTACGTTTTTCATTCTAGACCTTTCTATGTAATTTTTTTTTCTAAATGTTTTTCTACGATTTTCATGAAAATCTTAGGGAAAAGCTGTAGACCTTTACCTACGATAGACTAAAAATCGTAGGCAAAGATTTTCTTTTCCTACAACATTAATAAAAACCGTAGGCAAAGGTCTGAAGGAAAAGCTCCTTAAACCTTACCTCCTAGGAAAAGTCTTTGTGCATTGGACTTTGGTGCACAAAGCATGCACAGGGTGCACGTATTGGCCGTGCGCCTATGCGAGAGCGCATGCAGAGTGTACCGCGGCCCAATGGGTCATGGCACGCGCGCTCGCATGTGCTTGTGGCCAATGGCCATGCCCGGTGCATGCTTTATGCATCGGAGTCTGCTACATAAAGACTTTTCCTATTTCCTGATGGTTCTTTTTGATTCTTCATAGCTTCCCTCATTCCACCTCCCTTTGTCCATGAGTTCCCAATCCATAGCTTATCTGATTCTTCTCCAATGAAGGACTTAGGCCAGGGCCTCACCAAAGCTACAATGCTCAAAAGCCCTCAATTTGTCTCTCAAGATCCTTCCTCTCTTCCCCCTCCTTCCTTCACTCTTCCTTTCGCCACCATTGCCAAAAACCCTATCCTCAATCCACCTCTGAATACTTATCCTAACCCCAACTTCAATCCAAATCCCACCATCGTGAAATCGCCTTCTCAATGGATTCCGGCATTTGCCCCTTCGTTCCAGCCTTTGGATGCCCCTCCCATCCCCCAGTATTCCATCCCAAATCCCAGCTTCCAAGGCCCAATAGTGCAAAACCCCGGCTTCCAGCCTCGTGGGTTCTCGAATCTGGTTTTGATCATGCTGCTATTAAAATCGATCTGGATGGGTCCAGTTGGACCATATTCAATTCTATATGCAATTATTTTTTTTCTTACAGTGATGTTGCTCGCAATTATCAGAGTGGCTGATAAAATGGAAATGGCTAAGCATTCTTATTATTATCGTCGTCCAGTAAAGCTTCCTTGCCATCCATGTGGTTAGAATGTGAAACATCCATCTAAGATTGTAGTTTAGGATGGTTGTCATTTCTTTTAAAAATAAAAATAAAATTTTTATTTTTATTTTTAAAATTTATAATAAAAAAATATCATTGATTATAATCATTATTTTTATTTTTTACAATTTTGATAAAAAAATATATTTGATAACTATTGTTATTTTTTATTTTTATTTCTTTTATACAATAAGAAATGCTTTTAAGAAGCTTTTTTTTCATAAAGTTATTTTCATTTTGGAGGCAAAAATTTTGGGCAAAATTTTTTAATAAGAAGCCTTTCCCAATAAGAAGCTTTTCTTACGATTTTCGCAAAAATCATAGGGAAAGATAGCTTTTTCCTATAATTTTAGGGAAAGGATTTTCTCTATGATTTTACTAAAATCGTACTATCTTTCCCTACGATCTTCATGAAAATTATAGAAAAAAGTTTAAAATAAAAATTTTTATCAAATAATTTTGTCAAAAAAAAAATTAAAAAAAATCTTTCATAGGCTTTTTCTAATGCTATGTTATTCTCAACAAATTTTTATTATTTTTTGAAGGCAAAAGCATTTGCAAAAAAAAAATTCTTATAACCTTTCCCTACAATTATACGAAATAATGAATGCTTAGGAGAAGACTTGTGCGGGCAAAGGCCTCTTCTAGGGCTGAAAACAGATCGGATACAGATCGGATAATAGTATCCGTATTTGTATCCATATTTTTTAACGGATACGAATACGGATACGAATACTAAATGGATATTAAAATTCATATCCATATTTATTCTAAACAGATATGGATACGAATTGAATATCAAGTATATCCATATTTATTATATACAGATACGGATACGAATCGAATATCCAACATATCCATATTTATTATATATGGATACGGATACGAATCAGATATCCAGCATATCCATATTTATTATACAGATATGATACGAATCGGATATCCAGCATATCCATATTTATTATATACGGATACTGATACGAATCAGATATCCAGCATATCCATATTTGTTATATACGGATACAGATATGGATATGAAGATAGAAATTTCTATGATCTCATGATGGTATTATATGATGAATAGTTATGAAAGAGTTAATAAATAGAGGAATACTAAAGAAGCCACTAAACTCCCTACTGTCTACCACAAGAACAAAACATAGGCAATAAGAATATGGCTACATAAATGTTCTCTTAAGAAACTTGGAAGAAGTTGAAATCCACAACAAATCCAACTAAGCAACAGTGTTACAGGACCTAAAATATTTGAGATGGAAATTATTAAGTATTGAGATAAGAATTTTCACGGAAATGTAGACATATATAAGAATTTGCAGCTCACTAATACAAAATATGCATAAATACAATAGGAAAAGCAAAATGTCAAGCATATTTTCTTGAGTACTACTAAGAAATACAAGTAGCATGTTTCTTAGGACTTACCAACATTGGTGTTATGTACATAGCAAGTTCACCAAAGAATGGCAGGAAAGAAGCCTTGAATGTTTTGATCAAAGTATCCAAATAATTACCAACCTGAAGAACACAAAGGAATGAAATCATAGGACAAAGGTCAAGTTTTATAATATATAAATGATCATATCAAAGGGCTAGGCTTAAAATTAGTAATTTTCCAAGCATCCATGAAGTATGATTTTGAAAATATATCACAGACCTGATCAAAGACGTATGATTCTTGAAAATATATCACAGACCTGATCAAGGAAATGAATAAATATCCTATAGGATGCTAGTAACTTATCAGATATAGGGACATAGTTTGAGTTGGCTCAGAAAGACATTATCAGCTGTTATTTTCTGATGGTTACAATTTGCATGCATCCGAGTCAGGAAATGCTATGAATCTGCCTAACATCATGGCCCTTGGCTCAGATAGAGTGTCAAACATATGCTTCACAAATCACAATGGTTGCATTTAGAAATGCCCTCCAAGTCATGATTTCAGTGTCAAACATATGCTTCACAAATCACAACGGTTGCATTTAGAAATGCCCTCCAAGTCATGATTTCACAGCCCACACATTGAGCATCAAAACAAATTGGAAGTCCCTATCATCATTGCTAAATTAAATTGAATAGGCTCAAAATATTATCACAGCCCACACAAGCACAAAATTTTTGGAATGAAATAAACAAGGCAAAATTGGCAGGTTGAGGTCGGTATCGATTGCCCCCGATACATGGCAACATTGGCAACCTGCATATGCCATATAGTATTTGCATCATATGATTTATATTATATAGCTGAAAGTATAAGTCATAACATGAAATATTTAATAGGATTTGTTGACGATAAATTTTAAATGCATCACATAAACTCAAATGTCATAAGAAGTATTTCATAAACTATTAAGTAAAAAGTTTACAAATCATTGAATAACATCATATGACAATCTTCAATGCTCTAATCATCCTGAAATAAAACATGTTAAGAATATTATTATTACAAAAGTTTAATATATATAATAAAAATAACTTATTTTTTAAAAACTACACATCATTTGCATTTACCTGATCCAACAAAGTAGGAGAATTGAGATCATGAACAATGGAAGGAATATGACCTGAAATGAAATTTTAAAAATTAGTAAAATATTATAAATAAGTTAAATCTAATAAAAATATTGTATAAAATGCAATAAGTTACCTTTTTTCTTAGATCTCATCTAATCTTGAAGACAAATCACAGCTTCAACAATATCAGGATCTAATGAACTTCGAAATGCATCTATCACTCGTCCACCTATACTAAATGCTGATTCTGAAGCTACAATAGATACTAGAATTGCCAAAATATCTCTTGCAATCTGAGATAAGATAGGATACTTTGGACCATTAGATTTTCACCATCCTAAAATATCAAAAGCATCACCTTCAACCCATGGCCAAATAGATTCCTCCATATATATATATCCAAATCTGTTCTAATTTGTTGTTTTTGTGCATTCTTCTTCATAAATTGTGCAAATTTTTTTTCTTCCTTCCATCTCATCAAACTCATCAGAAATATATCCACTATCTCTCGATGAACCAATATCATGAGTAATTGGAATAGAAAATGAAGAAAATTTTTTTTCATACTCACTATAAAGGTTTCGAATAACATTTTGAACATCACTGACCTCTTTTTCTCCATTTAAAGAGTAAATCTGTGAGTAATAAAATTCCACCATTTTCATTTTGTAATGAGAATCTAAGAATGAACCCACTGCTAGCATGAGATTAGATTGTTGCCAATATTTGTCAAACTTCTCCTTCATTGATAATGCCATAAAGAGAAAAAGTTGATCCTTAGGATTTGTGCACCATTCAATAATTTGCAATTGAATTTTACAAAATTCTTGAAAAAAGAGATTTGCAGTTGGATATAATGTGCCTGAAAGGAGCTCGGTGATATTATAGAAGTTTTTCAAAGCTTGACAAAATGTTTTTACCTCTATCCAATTATCATTTGTTGGGCACATATCAATTTGTATGGATCAAGACACTGCAATCTTTTAAAAGCCTCTTTATAATAACAAGCATCCCTTAGCATCATGTACGTAGAGTTCCACCGTGTTGGGACATCAATTGATAAACCTCTACGTGTATCCAAATTACATTCTTTAGCCCTCTTTTCAAACTCCTCTAATTGTAGTGGAGAGCTTCGAACAATCTTCACCATTTCTCTGATATTTTTAGTTGCCATATTAATTTTTTTTAGTCCATCCTGCACAACTAAATTAATAATATGTGCAGCACATCTCACATGAAAGAACTGGCCATTACATACAAGTGTTCCTTGAAGCCTATCCATGTTTCTCTGACACACACATCATTGGCACGATCATTATCCAATGTTAATACAAATAACTTACGATCAATGTTCCAATCAATCATATTTTTGATAAATGTATTACACAAATTGACTCCAGTATGTCTTCCTCCCATATGCATAAAATTAATTATTTTCTTTTTCAAATTTCAATCATTATCAATGAAATGTGCTGTCACACATAAATAAGACTTGTTTTGTCTAGAAGTCCAAAATCCATAATTGCACTTATCCGACATGAAAGTAGACCAAACATATCATAATCTCTTTTCTTTTCCTCTAAATATGTTTCCATAATCCCTTTTCTAAGGGTTATGCGACTCTTTAATTCAAAATATGGTCTTAAAGACTTAATAAAATCAATAAATCCTTCATCCTCAACCATAGCAAATGGGTATTCATGCATAACAAACATCCGTATAAGCTTCTTACGACTAACATCTCCATCATATGTATAGGTACTCAAAGAACAAGTGCCATCCTCTTTTTGCAATGATGTTTGTAACATTAGTTGGCCTTTGACATTATTATTCTTCAAAAATGAATGGCACTTATCAAGATGATTTTTCAAATGTGTTGTCCGCAACCTACTAGCTCCATTAAATATTCTTTTGCAGTGATTACATCTTGCTTCTTCTGTTTTAAAAATTTTTCCATCAACTTCCTTTTCTAATTCATACTTTGTAAAATCATCCCAAATTTTAGATGTTAGCTTTTTCTTTTATCTTTTCCTCTCTGTTTGATTTTAGGCTCAACTGATTTGCTATTTGCATCTTCAATAGTTCTACTAGACGACATGATATATAACAACTGCATTCAAATATATATACATATATATATATATATATATATATATATATATATATCCATGATCATACCGAGGAAATTAACCTCTAAAAGAATCAACAATGAAAAGGCAAATGTTATGATAAAATACATTGTAACACCAAAAATAAAAATAAAAATAAAAATAAAACACAAAGGCTATGATGTCGAAACAGAACATACCATGCATATCTGTTAATAATTCATATATCATAGCATCGGCTCATAAGCGTGTTTAATACAAGATTTCATAATTTATGCACATCCAATAGAAAATATAAATTAAAATCAAGTAGAATAAAGAAAAAAAGGTTTATGTAGCCCCTAACTAATTTAAGATAAAAGCTTTGCTGTTGTTATTGTTGTTTTTACAATTCGGGCTTTTGCTGCTGTTAAGCCACAACACCTCCAAAGTTCATGCTATTTACTTTTCAAAAGGCACAAACTTGGAAAAATTTAGAACCATGCAACAACTCGAAATCCTTCTCCAACCCAAAAGAAACTATAATTTATCTCACCTTCTTCCTTGCAACCAAGTACTCCATCAGAAATGGCACTCCCTTCATCAGTCAAAAACAAAACTTCAGCTTGCAGTGAACCCAGGTTCAAAGAACACCAGACAAAACAACTAAATGACTAAATGCCAGGTCAACATCAAGTACTACTTCAGCTTGCTACACTTTTAGATGTGACAAATCCACTTTTTTCCAATCATATTGTTTCCTATATCATGCTGAACACTGAAAGGCAATTTAACTGAGATTTTAATATATTTAAGGAAAGAAATTAGAATGGAGTTTCTAGATGATGGCCCATCAATGAAGATACCTGTCATCTTCAACCTGAGTTCTTTTAGCTTATAAAGTCACAAGGCAATTTGATTTCCATCTACCAAAAAAGAGTGAAAAAATGTTATAGCTGCATCTCCCTAGGGATATAAAGTGCTCTACATTATTATTTGAACAACATAATTACAATCTTTGATTTGAACAAAGAGACAAAAACAGGTAATAACAATTTCACTATTTATTCCTTTCTGAACTTTTGGCAGAATAACAAGGTACCTGGCAGTAAACAAAAGGAGAGGCCTTGAAGCCCCACAGCACTATTCTGGTTCATGTTTCAAATAGCTAAACATATGGCCACACAGGAGAGAGAGAGAGAGAGAGAGAGAGAGAGAGAGAGAGAGAGAGAGTAAACATACTTCAAAGTATTCTCGCTATACATTATCCTAAATTAGTTCAGAAAATTTAACGAATTATAAAGATAATATATCACAGCCAAAATACGACATGGTTGCTCAAAAATAAACTACAGACATAATACCTGTTCAAAGAAAAAGTTGCTGGCATGGAAATTCACTATGGAAATATTATATAACAAACATCATATAGCACAAATAGCAGAAAAGCTAGTGATTTAGTGTAGAACAAACAATGTTTATCAATGACAACGACTACAGAGATGTCAGATATGAATAACAATGTGCAGAACAAACAATGTTCATCCAGGCAAAGTTAATAGTTCTCCCTGTTGCTCCCTTGTTTCATCCGAAACATGGGAACAATCGAGACGGCGGCCAGGGCCGTCGCTGATCATACACCGGGGTGGCCCAGCCTCCGTCGACCGACCACGAGCTGGCCACTGCCACGACCGGACTCCCCCCCCCACTCTCTATCTTTCTCTCTCTTTCTCTCTTTCTCCTTGCCACGGCCTGTTATAGTACCGGCAGCACGGCCGGCCACCACGGCTAGCCAAACCTCCATCGGATGCACGCCCGGTGCCGGTGGAGGAGTCAGTCAACGGTGGCCAGGCTCCCCCTCCACTCTCTCTCTCTCTCTCTCTCTTTCTCCTTGCCGCGACCTGTTACAGTGCTGGCAGCACGGCCGGCCACCATGGCCGGCTGAAACTCCACCGGATGCACGCCCGATGCCGGTGGAGGTCACCGACCGCCGTTCAAGCCCGGCGAGTCGGCAAGCACACCGCCAGGCCCGAACCAAGATCAAGACCGGCTGTTGCAGACATGGCCTGAACGGTTGCGACATGCGAGAATCCTCTGCCTCATATTCTCTCTCTCTCGTTCGATTCCTTCGCCACTCTCTCCCTCCCTTCCTCTCTCTTTCTCTTAGGAATGGGAAGGATCAAGGAAGCTCACCTGATGGCTGTTGTAGATGCGGCAAAGATTAGGGGAACTTCTTTTAAAGCCGACGCAGTGTTGCAGACGCTTCGTGAGTCCGTGACACCTCCTCCTTGACCACCGTGGGCATGGAACCGTCTCCTTCATTGCCTCCGCGGATCGCTCCTCCTCGCTGTTGCCAGGAAGTCTAGACAAGTGGACATGGAAGACGAAGAAAGAACCGAAGAAGTAGGGAGCGGGCTGTGCCAAAAAACAAAACGAAAGAAGAAACGGGAGTTTTGAATCATGCCTTCTGCCAACTGTATGTGTTGCTGCCAAGTCATCGGTGATGAGCGCCGGGAGTGTCGAGATCTTTGTGGGCCTCTGAGGATGGGGAAAGACCGCCTTCTTCCTTCAGGAACCTGCAAGAAGTTCTGGGCTGCTGGTTCTGGCGGGGACCCTCCAACGCTCAAATTAGTGAACTTATAGAATAGTAGTCTATTTTTTTGTAAGTTGGAGAAAGAAAAAGGGATCCAAAGAGAGAGAGCCCCCCACGTCGAGCTCGGGTCCGCTTTTTATACCTGTCCTAGGGGTCGCCCTCACCCTATTCGAATTTGCTTTGTTAGGTAGGATGAACTCCGAGAATGGCGGGCAGGTGAGTTGTTGCTGAATAAGTACCGCGCATATCGGTAACTGCGTAGCGCTTGTAACTGCCCGTGATTTTGGCGAATGGTAGGTGAATAGATTGCGTCGTAGTATTAAGTTTGTTAAGCATTGAAGTTTGGCTTCATGATTTGAACTATGCTGATGGCTGATATCGAGCCGGAATTGGAGTCGGGGCCGATGCTGGGGCCAAAAGCCGATGTTGTAGCCGAAAGCCGATGTTGGAGCGAGAAGCCGATGCCGGAACTGAAAGCTGATACCGGAGTGAGAAGCTGATGCCGGAACCGAAAGCTGAGAGGAAGTGCTGTGGCCAACGTGGCAGCCATAAGTGTTTTAATGCAGGAGAGAATAAGGCAATAAATGCCTTAAAGTGGATGCGCGTGGTCTTTGGGGCCATAAATATTTTGGTGCTAGAAATTTTGTGGCCGCGTTGGCTGAGGCTGAAGCTAGAGGCCAAGTCGAATCCGAGGCCAAAGCTAGAGGCTGAGTCGGATCCATGGCCAAAGCTGGAGGCCGAGTCGAATCCGGGGGTCAAGATGGAAGGCAAGCTGAATCCGAGGCCGAAGCTAGAGGCCGAGCCGGATCCACGGCCGAAGCTGGAGGCCGAGTCGAATCCAGGGGCCAAGCTGGAAGCCAAGCCGAGCCTTAGGCCAGCGATAATTGATCAAAAATCATGTGGTGTTATTGTTCCGCTTGACAGTTGATTTGCCATATCAGATGCCCCCCCCCCCCGTGATGGGTGAGCGTGCACTTACCATTGAACGGGGGCGCTTTATCACCCGGTGGCTAATCCTCAGGCGCCACGTGCCAAGGGCCCTGCCCTTGGACACGCATCGGATGCTGCGATGCCATCATCTCGCCCACCTTGACTATTGGGATCGAGGCGGATCTCCCTCGAGTGCTGGGCGAATACATCATTACGGTGAGGTCACCGCTATCCTTTCGTTGGCCGGGGCTCCCAAATTCAATGCTTTGGGTGGTTGCTGTAGCCGCCCCCAATGGGAAGCGAGCACGTAGCCGGAGCAAAATTAGCGAATGGTTTTGAAAAGACAAGTCTATAAAGGGTGGCATTTCAGGATGCAAGTGTTCTTACTGCTTCCATTTTCGTTCCTGTCTTGATTTTACCCGAGCCTATTCGTCTCTCATCTTCCCAAGTCCCTCACCCTCAATTCTTCATGCTCGAGTTTTCCAGGTTAGTTCTGCTACCATGGCTGATTCGTCCCTTTCATGTTCTATTTCCGGTTCTGGGGGCTATTCCCCCGATCTTCCTCAATAGTCTGCCTCCTCTCCAGCGTCTAAATGGTCCACCTCTCAGAGGATGTCCCAGTGGAGCAACCGCAGGTGGTCGGGCGATCTCTCGTTGAGAATCGCCCGGTCACTGGACAGATCCTTGCCCGGCGCCGTCCGACCATTGCCGGCCCCTCTCACATGGGGGAATCCCCCGACGAGATTGCCTCCGTGATGATGGCCCAGGAGATAATTAATCTTTGGGCTCGTTATCAAATCCCTACCAATCTCCGTCTTTACCGGCCTCTTTCCGAGGATAGGATAACTTCTTCCTATCCTGGGGGGGGTTGCCCTCTACGAATACTACTTTAAGGCTGGCCTCCGCATTCCCCTTCATCCTTTCATATTGAACGTCTTAGATAGGTATTCCTTAACCTTAGCCCAGTTGGTCCCAAATTCCATTCGGACCCTTGTAGGTTTCTTAGTGCTATGCCACATACATGGGATAGAAGCCAGGATTTCTCTCTTTCGCAACTTCTATACCCTTAGGAAACAATCAAGCTGGTGGTGGTCCTTTACCCCCAGGCCCACTAGAATTCTTAGGCTGTATCTTTCCTCTTCGATTAAGGGATGAAAAATAGGTTCTTCTTTGCCCAGATCGACGGACTGAAGACTGAGTGGGGAATGCCCAATACCGAAGCCAACAAAGACCCCAGAATTCTTCCAAGGGATCAGGAGGCGTTCGGGCAGTTGATTACTACCGACGTCCCTCGCTGCAACCAGCTGCTAGCCGAGGAGAATCTTTGGCTAGCAGGTATTATTTTCGGTGATGGTGAGCAGTGCCGCCTTTTCTCTTGATTTTTCCTTTTCTTCCCCATTTAACCAAAATTCATTGGTTTGTAGGTATGGCACCATCGCTGCGTGATATAAGGAGGGCCGCTACGAGGAAAAGAAAGGCTCGGGAAGAGGAGGCTCCCGCTAGAAGGGAGGTCGCCACCAAAGCCGTTGTAGAAGCCGAAACCAGAGAGGTTTCAGCAAAGGATGAGGCTGAGAGAGGATGGGCTTGTTCCCTGCCTTCTGCTCCGTCCCCTATCAACCTGACGTATACCCCTCCGAAGCAAAGTAAGGAGGTTCCGCCATCACCACCAGCGGCTCCCAGGCAGAGCCAACCAACACAATTTTGGGGCCTAATCTGGAGGCCGCCCCTTTCAGCGAGGGGGCAGGAGCTGAACCTGCCCAAGCCGAAGCATCGGGCGTGCAACCAGAAACTAAACCTACGCTGGCCGCCGCGGAGTCTGCCAAAGAGGAGATCGAGGTTTCGTTCTAGTCGATCTTGTCTCGTCACACTCGCTGGGCCGAGCAGACAATGATTGATGCCTCCATGCCTGAGTTGCAGATGTACCTCCAATATCAGAAGACCTCTGTGTTTTTCCGAGGGGCATCCGTAGCCCAACTTTGGGTAAGTATTGCCCCCCTTGTCAATCTCTATTGTCCCTGTTTCTTTATCTAACTATGAGTGGTGCATAGGCATTGAATTCCTTGACCGCCATGAGGGGCCTTTGGTCCCAGTGCCAAGCCGCCCTCTATCAGTCGCTGGAGGAAGTCCAAGAAGTAAAGGCGAGGGCCAAGGTAGCTCTAGAAGAGGTTCGGGTAAAGTCTGCCCGAACGCAGAAGGCCGAAGCCAAAGTTGAGGCTGCTCGGCTTAGGGCTGAGAAGGCAGAAGATGCGCTAGAGGTAGCCCAGCGCCAAGCGGCCAACGAGTTGGGCAATGCTCAAGCGGTCGAGGAAAAGCAAAAAGAGGCAGAAGAAAAGTTGAAGACAGCAGAGTCAGAAGTGTATCTGCTGATGAGTCAGCTACATTCTGCCACCATCGAGATCGGTGTGGCCGAGGAAAGAGTTGAAAACGCTGAGGAGATCACCCGCTGGTCTAACGCAGAGATCGCCAATCTAAAACCGGCATTGGCCGAAGTCGAAAAGAGAGCCACCGAGGCCAAAAGGAAGGCCGTTGAGGCTGTGGATGATTTCAGGAAGTCTGTTGCATTCAACAAAGAGTTGGCCGAGACAACAGCCTTCGCATATGACGGCAGCTTTCAGGACTGCAAAGAGAAAATCCGAAAGCTTTACGGCCTTGAAGGGATTGAGGATTTCCAGCCAGACGAGGAGGATGATGGCTCAGATCTTGCTGAATCTTAGTTTTTCTTTTTGGTTATGTCAAGTCCGGCTTTGACGATGATTTTGTAAAACTGTTTCGTTATTAATGAATTTTAATTCAATTTTCTTTTGTTTCGCCCGTAGCTAGCCAACTCCAGTGAGTATAGTAATGCGAATGGGCAAGGGTCATTTTTAGGGGGTAGCCTAGGCTAGAGTCGAGGCCGAAGGATCGAGACCAGAAGTGAAACCAAGGTCATCGATCGAGGCCGAAACCGAGAAGTGGAATCAAGATGAAGTTGAAACCGGTAACCATGGCAAGGCTGAAGCTAGCAGCCACGGCGAAGCCAAAGCTGGCAGTGGTGATGAGACTAAAATCGGTAGCTGTGGCGAGGCTAAAGCCGGAGCCAACAGCCTAGAGCAAAGTGAGGCCAAGGTCGGTAGCCGCGGAAGGGCTGGAGCCGGTGGCTATGGCCAGGCCGACGCCGGAAGCCGTGATGAAGCTGAAGCCGGAAGTCATGGTGATGCTGAAGCTAATAGCCATGGCGAGGCTGAAGCTGGAGCCAATAACCTAGAGCAAAGTGAGGTCAAGGCCAGTAGCCGCAGCGGTGCTGGAGCTAGTGGCTATGGCTAGGCCGACGCCGGAAGCCATGACGAAGCTGAAGCCGAAAGTCATTGCGATGCTGAAGCCGACGGCCATGGCAAGGCTGAAGCCGGAGCCAATAGCCTAGAGCAAAGTGAGGCCAAGGCCGGTAGCCGCGGCGGGGCTGGAGCCGGTGGCTATGGCCAGGCCGACGCTGGAAGCCATGACGAAGCTGAAGCCGGAAGTCGTGGCGATGCTGAAGCCGATGGCCATGGCGAAGCTGAAGCCGAAGCCAACAGCCTAGAGCAAAGTGAGGCCAAGGCCGGTAGCCGCGGCGAGGTTGGAGCCGGTGGCAATGGCCAGGCCGACGCCAGAAGCCGTGACGAAGCTGAAGCCGAAAGTCATGGCGATGCTGAAGCCAACGGCCATTGTGAGGCTGAAGTCGGAGCCAACAGCCTAGAGCAAAATGAGGCCAAGGCCGGTAGCCACGGTGGGGCTGGAGCCGGTGGCTATGGCTAGGCCAATGTCGGAAGCCATGACAAAGCTGAAGCCGAAAGTCGTGGCGACACTGAAGCCGACGGCCGTGGCGAGGCTGAAGCCGAAGCTAACAGCCAAGAGCAAAGTGAGGCCAAGGCCGGTAGAGTTGTCCATGCAGCTCCAGGCTTGGAGCGCCGATGCGGATTCGGGTTCAATTGCCGAGGGGAGACTCGGGCTTGTTGCTCACGCAAAGCCAGGCTTGGAGTGCCGGCGTGGAGCTGGGCTTAATTGCCGAGGGAAGACTCGGGCTTGTTGCTTACGCAAAGCCAGGCTTGGAGTGCCGGCGTGGAGCTGGGCTTAATCGCCGAGGAGAGACTCGGGCTTAACTGCCGAGGGGAGACTCAGGCTTAATTGCTGAGGGGAGACTCGGGCTTGTTGCTGACACGAAGCCAAGCTTGGAGTGTCGGCGTGGAGCCGGGCTTAATTGCCGAGGGGAGACTCGGGCATGTTGCTGACACGAGCCAGACTTGAAGCGCCGACGTAGAGCCGGGCTCAGGTGAGAAGCCAGAATGCTTAAACACTTCCGTTAGTGCAAAAGGATGAACAACAATTATAGGTTAATGTTTAAAACAAATATGACAATGGGCTACTAATAATACCGCCTGAGGTTATCCGCATTCCAGGTATGAGGGAGAGGTTTCCCGTCCAGTTCTTCGATCCGGTAAGCTCCGTGATGAAGTGCCTGGGTGACTCGGTAGGGCCCTTCCCAATTAGGAGATAGCTTGCCTCCCTCCGTAGGTTTGGAGACTGCAGCTCGCCTGAGGACCAAATCTCCAAGGAGGAACATCCTGGGATAGACTCGGGCATTGTAGTACTTTGCGACCCTTTGTCGGTAAGAGGCCATTCTAACTCGTGCTTGATCGCGAAGCTCTTCAACGAGGTCGAGGTTAGCCCTTAGTTGACTGGGATTATCATCTTCATTGTATGACTGTGTCCGGGGACTAGGGACACCGATCTCCACTGGGACGACAACTTATGTTCCAAAGACAAGGCTGAATGGGGTCTCTTCAGTGGGAGCACGGGGCGTTGTGTGATAAGCCCATAGCACGTTCGGGAGCTCTTCTATCCATCTCCCCTTGAAGTTGTCCAGGTGCGTCCTGAGTCCCTATAAGATTGTACGATTCATCACCTCGGTAGCCCTGTTAGTTTGCGGGTGACCGACAGAAGCGAACCTTTGGTGTATTCCTAGTTCAGCACAGAAGTCTCTGAATGGGCCATTGTCGAACTGGCGCCCGTTGTCAGTAACAAGCGTGTGGGGTAGTCCAAATCGGCAGATAATAAACTTCCAAAAGAAGTTCCTCACCTTAGCCTCAGTAATCTTGGCTAGCGCTTTAGGTTCCACCCACTTAGTGAAATGATCGATGGCGACAAGCAAGAACCTCCTTTGGCCAAAAGCAGGAGGGAAAGGTCCCAAGATGTCCATCCCCCATTGGGCAAACGGCCATGGAGCCGATAGAGGGCTCAGTCGAGAAGTTGGTTGTCGTTGGATGTTGGCATGCTGCTGGCAACTATCACATTTTCGGACCAGCTCGGCCGCGTCCTCCCGCTTGGCGGGCCAATAATAGTGTTGCCCAGATGTAGCAACCCAAGAGGAGGGTGAATTGGGTTATTAAAAAAAATTGATTACTATGCAAGTATGTGCTTAAACCCTAATTTTGATTTGCAGCAGTGTAGTAGAGTGCACAGAATGATAACAGTAGAGAATCAAAAAACTTCAAACACACCGAAGTTTATAGTGGTTCGGTGCCAAACTCAGCACCTACATCCACTCCCCAAAACCTTTGGGAATTCCACTAATCGTATTACAACGATTACAACCTCTAGCCAAACCAGGCTATTCCTCTTGTTATACGGCACAAGGTAGCCAAAAACCCCAAGCCACACTAGGCTAGTCCTCTTATTTTACGACACAAGGAAGCCAAATCCCTTAGCCAAACCTAGGCTAGTCCTCTTGTTTCAAAGCACAAGGAAGCCCAAAATAATCAGGGTTAACACTAACCATTTTACAAAAACGATCAAGGAATGATAAAGAGAAGCTCCCACAATGAGTAAATATTCAGAGTATACTTTACAATTTTTGAAGCAATAAACTCAGCAATAAATGAACGAGGTCGAAGTAGCTGAAGTCTTGATTGCTTGAAAAGCTTCAAAGATCTGGACGACTTTTTGGAGCAATGAATGAACTTGAATGCACAGCAACAACCACTCAACAATATGCAATATAAGCTCTTTTCTTGGATTTTCTTTTTCTTTTAAACTCTCTTTTTTAGAAATCATCATGGTGTGCTTCAGATCCCACCTTTTTATAAACATCCAACAAGAAAAATATCTGTTAGATACATTAGGAACAAATGAAAATAAAAACGGGAAGAAAATATAACCGTTATAAATGTTTCTAAGCATTGAAAGCTGATCTCCATTTGAGGAAGGAAAAGCACTTAACTAGCTAGTCAGCTAGCTAACAAGAGAGGCCACAGCAAATAAATCGTCCAGAGGTAGCACGTTAGTTAACTAAAATGATTGCTAGTTAGCTCTCCAGCTAACTAACAGCAAAAGCAAACGCCATGAGAAAAATTGCAAAACTCTTAGTTAGCTCACCAGCTAACTAATCAATCGATAGTTAGCTCTCCAACTAACTAACATGCAAATCAAAAAGTCAGAAGAAAGAGTCATGCATTGCTAGTTAGCTCTCCAGCTAACTAAAATTTTAAAGCTCTCGGCTGCAGGGATAACAGAAGAAGTGGAGTTAGCTTAGCAGTTAGCTAAATGATAGCCAGTTAGCTTACTAGCTAACTAATTTCAAAAACAGCATAGAAACAACCCAGCTTAGTTAGCTCTCCAGTTAACTAACGAAAAGATAGCTAGCTTTCCAGTTAGCTAAGCAGAGAAAACAAACGGCCAAAGAGAGAGAGGGAGTTATCTCTTCAGCTAACTAAATTTTCAAACCTCACGGCCACAAGCTCACCTGTGAAAAATAGTTAACTAACTAGTTAGCTCCAGGATAAAATAGTTAGCTAAGCAGTTAGCTAAAGGAACCGCCAGGTAGCTAGAAGGTCTGGCAGCTAGCTCAACAGTTAACTAGAATTTAAGACTATTCGGTCAGGTAATTGGAGTTAGCTAAAACGAATTCTAGTTAGCTAACAGGGCTCCATAAGCTAGCTAACCAGCTAACTATAATAAGAGGGTGTTCGGCCAACATACTGAGATGAGCAAATTAGTTAGCTGAAGGAATTCCAGCTAGCTAACAAGATAGCTAACCAACTAGCTAAAATAAAAGAACATTCGGCCAAGCACTGAGACAATGTTTCCAAGTTAGCTGAAAGTTGTGCCAGCTAGCTAAATGGAATAACAAGCTAGCTAACCAGTTAACTTCCAAAACCAATAAAATTTTCTAAGACAAAGTAGAGTGAAGTACTTTCTTACCAGTCAATTTTGCACGCAGATACTTACTTGTAAGGCGACAGAACTTTCCTGTATCAAGCTTAGAATTGCCTAATTGTTTTGTAATCATCAAAGTCAATCTGGGGTTAACAATCTCCACCTTTTTGATGATGATAAAACCTTTAAGCACAAGGAGCAAATATAGGAAGTAGACATGAGTGAAATCAGAAAAACATTTAATTTCTCCCCCTGTCAATCTGAATTAGTGAAATCTTTTTCTCCCCCTGAATATATGGAGTTATTTCTTTAATCCATTCCTTAATGTATGCAATATTCTTCTCCCCCTTTTTGTCATTAATCAAAAAGAAGTTTGAAGAGTTTTGCAATGAATTTAAGAATAATATATCAAGGAGATGTGATCAAACATACATAATTTGAGCAGTCATTCAGATCATTACAAAATAGAGTATTACAAACATTACACACCATGGTCTCAAGTCATAAAACATAGTCATGCAAAACAACTATACTAAGTATGGTCACAACATAAGTCAAACATAATCATTTGTTGTTATCAGAAGAAGAAATATGCACTGAAGAAACATTTGGTTTGTTTGAAGATCCAGGCTTGTTGGAGGAAGGCTGTGTTGGTGGAGTCCAGAGGTGCGGATGAGAATAAGAAGCATCAGGAGCAGAGGCGACAGAAAGAGTGATGAAAGTCTCGACAAGTTGACTCAGCCTTGAGAAGGATGTGGTCAAATGGTCACAGCGTTTGCTACATCCCGGGTCTGGGTCTCTGTAGATCTCATTCAGTGCTCTACCCACTCTGCCTTAGTTTCAAAATTCTCAAGCTTACCTTTTAGGAAATTAATCTCTTTTAGGATCCACTCCATGACAAATTCATTGTGATGAAAAACTCTTCCATTGAGAATGTTCACATCATGGACAAGTCACTCTAGAATAAGTTTGAACTGAGATATGTTTTCAAAAATAGAAGAAATATGTGGAACGAGAGTCTGATCATTGACAGAAGAAGCACTGTCTCCAGAGCTTCGACTAGAAGTGGCAAGGGTCAATTCATTGATAATAAGGCAAATTTGATCATCACTTATACGAACGATAGGAAGAGGAGCAGGAGCTTGATTGTCATTACGATAAGAAGGTCCAGGAGCATTCATATTGGGTGGATCAGATTGAAAGGGATTTTGATCATCAGACATAGCAGCAAGGTAAGGATTCGGATGGTTGAAGTCAAAATTGAAGAAGTTCTGAGGAGAACAAGCAGTTTGAGTCACAGTTGGCGGTGGCAAACTAGACTTACCAGTTTTAGACCTAACTTTTAACCAAATACCATCCCGTTTGGCAAAGTCCATACGGTGCAGTGAATGAGAATTAAAAACGTCAGAGTGACGTAATGCCACTTCCATTTCTCCCATAAGCTTAATATTGAAAAACTCAAATACATAAGTGAGAAACATTCCGTAGGGCAACGCAGCCTTAGATCTAGACAAGGATTCTTTCATTATGGTCATCATTAGTTGAGGTAGATCAACAGGGTCTTCTATTAAGATGTCATACATTATGCATATGTCCCTATCATTTACTACATTAAACGAACCAGCACGAGGGGCTAGGATTTTGGCGATGATACTGTAAAATAATCTATTTTCTACAGATAGCATGTTGGCATCTAGAGTTTCAATATTACTGGCTTCATTATCATCAATATTAAGGATTAAACCTATTTTATATCCACGTTTACTGGGTAGGATTTCTAAGAAACCATCAGATGGAATATTAAGAGCACATCCTAACATTTTGTAGTCTAGGTCGATTTTAGTCTTTTTCACAAAGGAAGAGATAGTTCCACTACCAAAAGAGATATTTTCATAAAATTCCCTGATAAGCTCAGGATAAATAGGTCTCTTGGTAGATAGAAGCTTATCCCAACCTTGATTAACTAAAAGTATTCCAATTTTAAAACCTTTTTGTTTTAAGAAGTTAAAATCAACTAACCTTCCATGAGCAAAGGATTTAGATGCAAGAAGGGAGTTGATATGAGATGAAGAAGTAGAAGACTTCTGGTGAAGATCGGCACAATCATCATCTCTAGCGACTGCCTTCTTCTTGGGAGCCATCCACTATCTTCAAGATGGATTGATTGAATGAATGGAGGAAAGAAAGGGTTAATGGAATGAAGAGAGGATGAGAGAAGAAGAGAGGAGAAGACGCTCGGTTGAGGGAGACGGTTGTGGAATGAAAAAAAAATGGTTCGGTAAAAAGATTATATAGGGAGATGGCTTGATGGTTAGCTGGCCAGGTGACTGTTTGGTTGCCTGGTCAGTTGCCTGCCATGAATAAAATGAAAAAGGTTGCCAAAGGCCGGTGGTTAGATGAATTTAAGGAAGTATAACAGTTGGCAATCATAAAGATGAAAAGACTTAAAGCATTACAACCTACTCAAGCATTTAATAATGATCCTTTAATTGATTTGAATTAAAAGATGTCACATCAATTTGATATCATATCAATTCATTAATTAATTCATTAAATGGTTGGATCAAACATTCCTAATTCTCTTCTGATTTCATAAAATTTTGTTTCATCAAGAGGCTTAGTGAAAATATCAGCAATTTGATTTTCAGTACTTAAAAATTCAATAACAATATTTCCATTATTTACGTGATCTCTAATGAAATGAGACTCGGGCTTGTTGCTGACGCAAAGCCAGGCTTGGAGTACCAGCGTGGAGCCGGGCTTAATCGCCGAGGAGAGCCTCGGGCTTAATCGCCGAGGAGAGACTCGGGCTTAACCGCCGAGGGGAGACTCGGGCTTAATTTCCGAGGGGAGACTTGGGCTTGTTGCTGACGTGGAGCAAGACTTGAAGTGCCTACGCGGAGCCGGGCTCAGGTGAGAAGCCAAATGCTTAAACACTTCCGTTAGTGCAAAAGGATGAACAACAATTATAGGTTAATGTTTAAAACAAATATGACAATGGGCTACTGATAATACCGCCTGAGGTTATCCGCATTCCAGGTATGAGGGAGAGGTTTCCCATCCAGTTCTTCGATTCGGTAAGCTCCATGATGAAGTGCCTGGGTGACTCGGTAGGGCCCTTCCCAATTGGGAGATAGCTTGCCTCCCTCCGTAGTTTTGGAGACTGTAGCTCACTTGAGGACCAAATCTTCCGGGAGGAACGTCCTGGGATAGACTCGGGCGTTGTAGTACTTTGCGACCCTTTGTCGGTAAGAGGCCATTCTGATTCGTGCTTGATCACGAAGCTCTTCAACGAGGTCGAGGTTAGCCCTTAGTTGACTGGGATTGTCATCTTCATTGTATGACTGTGTCAGGGGACTAGGGACACCGATCTCCACTAGGATGACGGCTTCTGTTCCGAAGACAAGGCTGAATGGGGTCTCTTCAGCGGGAGCACGGGGCGTTGTGTGATAAGCCCATAGCACGTTTGAGAGCTCTTCTACCCATCTCCCCTTGAAGTTGTCCAGGTGTGTCCTGAGTCCCTGTAAGATTGTACGATTCATCACCTCGGTAGCCCTGTTAGTTTGCGGGTGACCGACAGAAGTGAACCTTTGGTGTACTCCCAGTTCAGCATAGAAGTCTCTGAATGGGCCATTGTCGAACTGGCGCCTATTGTCGGTAACAAGCGTGTGGGGTAGTCCAAATCGGCAGATAATGAACTTCCAAAAGAAGTTCCCACCTTAGCCTCAGTAATCTTGGCTAGCGCTTCAGCTTCTACCCACTTAGTGAAATGATCGATGGCGACAAGCAAGAACCTCCTTTGGCTAGAAGCGGGAGAGAAAGGTCCCAAGATGTCCATCCCCCATTGGGCAAACAGCCATAGAGACGATAGAGGGCTCAGTCAAGAAGTTGGTTGTCGTTGGATGTTGGCATGCCGCTGGCAACTATCACATTTTCGGACCAGCTCGACCGCGTCTTCCCTCATGGTGGGCCAGTAATAGTGTTGCCCAGATGTAGCAACCCAATAGGGGGGTGAATTGGGTTATTAAAAAAATTGATTACTATGCAAGTATATGCATAAACCCTAATTTTGATTTGCAGTGGTGTAGTGGAGTGCACAGAATGATAACAGTAGAGAATCAAACAACTACAAACACACAGAAGTTTATAGTGGTTCGGTGCCAAACTCAGCACCTACATCCACTCCCCAAAACATTTGGGAATTCCACTAATCATATCACAATGATTACAACCTCTAGCCAAACCAGGCTAGCCCTCTTGTTTATACGGCACAAGGTAGCCAAAAACCCCTAACCACACCAGGCTAGTCCTCTTGTTTCACGGCACAAGGAAGCCAAATCCCCTAGCCAAACCTAGGCTAGTCCTCTTGTTTCAAGACACAAGGAAGCCCAAAATAATCAGGGTTAACACTAACCCTTTTACAAAAATGATCAAGGAATGATAAAGAGAAGCTCCCACAATGAGCAAATATTCAGAGTATGTTGGCCTAGAAGGCAACCCAAGAGGGGGGGTGAATTGAGTTCTTAAAAATTTTAACATTTTAAAACTATTGGCATTGAAATAATTAAGTGCAGAATAAATTTCAATCACAAATGAAGAGATAGAGAGAGAGACAATTAAAGCATGAAAACACAAGAATTTTATAGTGGTTCGGTGTATCCAACACCTATGTCCACTCCCAAGTTCCACTTGGGTCCACACTATAATCAACTAGATTACAGCCGAGTTGTTTTACAAGATCGCAACTCAAAACTTATTGTTTCCCAGGGATCACAACGAACCCAGCTGGTTTTCCGGGCTCACCAGCACAAAACCATAACACAAGCGAATCTAGCTTGTCCCAAGGTCTACTACCTCCACTAATTCAATCCCCCTGATTGAACTAGCAAAAACAAGAAAGAATAATGTTTACAATAACACACAACTCCTTAAATGAGCAAATATTCAAAGTAAATAAACAAGTTTAGAAAAGCATGATTTGAAGATGATTGGATTTGAGCTTTTCTTCTTTTCCTCTTCTCTTTTGAGATGTTGAATCAAGCCTCAGCTCCGATTCTTCACAAATGTTGCAGATGAGAAGTTGGGAAATCACAAAAATAGGGCTTTTTCTTCTTTTGGAAAATCCTCGATTTTTCAAGTTGGACACCTTGGATTTCTCTTTGAGTTTTTTGGAGTGGAAGAATTTGAACGTGGATTCTTTTCTCTTGATTTCTTGCTTAAGACCTTTCGGATTTTTTCAATATGATTTCTCTATATTTTCGTTTTTTCTTTTTCTTTCAAACGAACGCTCTTCCCCCTTTTATAGATTCCATTTAATCCATTTTTGGGTGTGAAACTAGCTGTTGGAATGCACCTGGAAAGTTTTTCCATACATGAAATATAGCCGTTAGGGGTTAGGTAAAGAAAATATTACCATTTGAGCTGATCTGGCAATTTAAAAATCCGTTCCTGACAGGTTGGAGTCGGCTCCAACTTTTCAGGTGTCGGTTCCAAGTCGTGTATCCAAAAATAGAAAGTTTTGAGCTCGTTGAGGAGTTGGCTCCAAAAAGGTAAAGTGTCGGCTCGCCATGTTCAGGTGTCGGCTCCAAAAGACTGTAAGTGTCAGCTCCAAGGTAGTCAAAAATCATGCGTTCTGTTCCCGTGTCGGAGTTGGCTCCAGACACTATAAGTGTCGACTCCGAAACTCTGGGTGTCGGCTCCAAACCGTATCAAAAATCAGAAAGACATTTGATTGGCCATGGGGTCGGCTCCAGACTTTCTAGGTGTCGACTCAAGGCTCTGAATTTTGAAACTTACCTTTGACACTTGATTCAAAACACGTTTCTTGATGCCTTTTGATTAAACAAATATTTTTAAGCCCTGAAACACTTGTTAAATTTATTAGTAACACAATGAATATACTCAATTCCTTTATTAATCATCAAAATCAATAATTGGGTCAACAATCTCCCCCTTTTTGATGATTATAAAAAATTGAGTATATGCATAGGATTCTCAAATCAAAATATTCAAAGATGTGATCCTCACATGTAAGCTCTCCGTGAATAAGGTAGCTCCCTCTATGAAGTTCAATTTAACAATTGTTCTTCCTTTTGCTTTACAATTTAGTGTTTGATACCTAGAATTCAGTTATATCAATTTTCACTTAAGCTTATTTAAATTAATGCATATCCAAAATAATTTAATACCAATCAAATACCAATCAAAGCATAACTAATCAATGCATATACGACATAACTTTCTCTCCCTTTTTTGTAATCAACAAAAAGATCAAGAAGAGTTAAGTAAAATGACAAAATTGATAGATCAAACAATTTTCAATGATCAAAAGATATTCATTAAGTATCTGATAAGAGTTAAGCATTACAAAATGAAATTGAACTTTGTCAAACATCAAACTATACATCATTACATTAAGATTTCAAGATAAAACATCAAATAACAGCTTACACTTCATTGAATAAAAAACCTATACTTCATTACATGATAATCAAAGATTAGTTCTAATAATCCTTTGTAAATGTTCTAAAATTTTTCCCATCCCTTCACTCTGAGTCGCTACAAATTCTTTTAATCTTCTATCAACAAATGAGCATGCAATCATAATCTTATCTTGAAGTTCAGCATTGCATTTGGAGTAGGTTTCTGAGTCTCCACAAATATCCTTAAGTTCTTCAAATATGTTCTTTAGATCATTCCTTAAGGATTCAGCAGATGAGCCAAGAGTGGACTCAATTTTTCCAATGCGATCATCCAAAGAATAAAGAGTCTCTCTTAAATTCATAAATTGACTGTCAAACTCAGTCTTCATTTCTTCCTTTTGAGCAGCAAATAAACTCTTGAGTTGCTCTATTTGAACATCAGAAAATCCGACAGAAGACATAGGTAGCTGAACAGGAACTGGAGCAAGAGCAGGAGCAGGAGCAGGAGTAGGAGCAGGTCTGCTGGGCTCTGGAGAAGGATGCCTCGCAGAAGGACCAGCTTCAGACGGTGCAGAAGATCTAAGCTCAGGGCTCTCTCATCCAGACTGCCTTTCCTCTCCCATTGTCCATTAACCTTCACAAATCTCATCCGATGAACTATAGCCAAACTATAGTAGTCAGTATGCCTAAGGTTCTTGGAAGGCTCATTATCCAAAATCACAACTCCTTGGCTCCTGAAAACCATAGTCAAAATAATACCGTAGGGTAGGGAAGATCTCCTTTTTCCTCCAGCCTCGGCCATATAGAAAATCATCATTGCAGCAAGGTTTATGGGTTGACCAGTCAACACACTATCTATCACCACTATGTCTCGCTCCAGACATACTCAAATCGTCCGGTCTTAGGGAATAAAATTCTGCTGCAAATATTATGAAGTAACCTCAACTCCAAGGGCAATTGGTTAGCCCTAACCTCTTCAAATTCTGTTACTTCTCTCCCTAACATCCTTGACAGAGCATCTGACCTCTCACTGTGAATATCAGCTGCTAATCCTGATAGGAATGCTTAGAAGATTTCCTAATTTTTGAAAAGTAAGGTGGACTCTTTTACCTCTAACAGAGCTTACGATCCCACCATCACCTCTTGACAAATTGAAGTAGAACTCCTTGACTAGGGCCGGATATGTAGGAACATCTAATGAGCACACTTTATCCCAACCTAGCTCTTTGAGTTGATTTCCAATTGAAAAACCCTCGGACTCAAAGAATTCGAAATCAACTTTCTACCCATGGTAATTATTCTCCCGGCTAAGGTGTCTACCTAAGGAGAAGGACCTGGATTGTCCGATTGGGTTGCAGAATCCTTGCTTGGAGACGGCTCGCGGACGTGTCGCCTCGTCGAACACTTCCCAGTCATCACAGGTGCTCCAAGTACAGATCCTCTCCGCTTAGGTGCCATTTAGATCCTTAGGAAAGTTCAAATAGAGTGGAATTTGAGTTGGTGAGGTTTTAAGAGAGTTTGGGAAGAGTTTGGTTAAGGATTGAAAACAAATGAAATGACGAAGGTGTCGACTCTGCCCTAATAAAGTCGATTTGGGACCCCCAGGTGTCGACTCCCGTAAAGTCGGGTGTCGACTCCAAATCGCTAACACAGTCAGCACTCGAACTGGAGTCGGCTCCACTTATACGGGTGTCGGCTCCAAGGTCAGGGACCGAGAGCGACACAAACGAGGTGTCGACTCCTCAAACTGAGGTGTTGACTCCACTGACAGTATCAGAGAAAAACAACTGAGATTCAAACATCTGAAACTTGTCAAAATAGGTTCAATAAAATTTTGAAAAAATCTTTGGAATATGAAGAATCAAATTGCTCAGATGACTAGATAATTTGTCCTTAAAATTATGAAAGGAATATCAAGAAATTAATAGAAATCTAGATAGTCATTCCTTAGAGTTTCAAAATCATTCCAAAGGGTCACAAATCCTTAATTCACCTCTAAGATAACAAAATCTCTCTTCACTTAAAGGTTTTGTAAATATATCAGCTAATTATTCTTTAGTATTAACATAATCAAGACAAATTTCATTATTAGCTACATGTTCCACTACAAGAAAATATTGAAATAGCGACGCAAATTTAGCGACGCATCATTGCGTCGCTAAATTGCGACCACTTTGCGATGCCTCCGTGACAACAAAACATTGCAACACAATTAGCGACGCATTAGCGACTTAATAAACCAGAAAATCAAAAAAATTTAATTTTTTTTATTTAGCGATGTAAATAATGCATCGTAATATTTTTAAATTAATTTTTATAAAATATAAATATGGGAAAAAAATATTGCGATGCAACTCAGTGCTTCACAAAGTTTTTAAAAAAATTAAATATGTTAAATAGCGACGCATTAGCGACGCAATAAACCAAAAAATTAGAAAAAATATTTTTAATTTAGCGACGCACCAATTGCATCACAAATAATTTAAATAAAATTAATTTTATAAAATATAAATATGAAAAAAAATATTGCGATGCAACTCAGGTGTCGCAATTTTTTAAAAAAATTAAATATGTTAAATAGCGATTAGCGATGCAATAAACCAAAAAATTAGAAAATTTATTTTTAATTAGTGACGCACTAACTGCGTTGCAATTATTTTAAATAAAATTAATTTTTATAAAGTATAAATACAAAAAAATAATTGCGATGCAACTCAGTGCGTCACAATATTTTTAAAAATTTAATTATATTAAATAGCGATGCATTAGCGACGCTATAAATCAAAAATTAGAAAAATTATTTTTAATTTAGCGATGTAATAATTGCATCACAATTATTTTAAATAAAATAATTTTTTAAAATATAATTATGAGAAAAATAATTATATTAAATAGCGATGCATTAGCATGCAATAAACCAGAAAATTAAGAAATTATGTTTGAATTTAGCGACGCACTTGTTGCGTCGCAATTATTTTATGCAGCTTGAGCGAATATTTCCTTTTAGTTTTTTTGACTCAATGGAGCATTTATCGGTTCACTTGCCATACGAAGCGAGCATAGCTGGTCCCTTGCAGTATCGCTGGATGTATCCTTTTGAGAGGTAAATATATACATCATTTAGACATATTGACATTTCAAATATTATTTCATTGCGAGAAAATTGGTTAATTTTTTGTCTCAACTTTACATATAGGTACCTTAAGAAGTTAAAAAATAATGTGCGTAATAAGGCAAGGGTTGAAGGTTCTATATGCAATGCACACTTGGTCGAAGAAGTTTCAGCTTTTGCCTCGCATTACTTTGACGGTCACGTCCACACGAGGAGCCAAATCTTGGTCGTAACGATAACGTATGTGTGGACGAAGGAGAACCTAATGACAGTAGAATATCAATTTTTAAAGGTATCGGCCGTTCATTTGAGGGGCAGAAGTCAAGAAATCTTAGCGATATGGAGTATAATGCAGCACATTGAACTGCGATCCATCTTCAATGCTTAATTGAGCTAACATCAGTTTTAATCCTTAGGATGTATTGTGATAGACAACGACAGATGAATCCCGACATCAGTCAAGTTGCAATTGTTAGAAACGTTACTGGTTTTATGAATTTGTGACTCAATCAATTTAATAATGGCCTTACGGTCCATAACCGATAATATTTTCCTATCGCAATGGCCATTGAAGACCGTAACAACCTCTAATTAATGGGTACAAATTTCAGATTGAACGATTAGCAGCTTCAAGAGGCACGCAGAACTGGGGCGTGTGTGTTAAAGGAGAAAGTGTTGGAGCAAATATGCAGGATTATACGGAAAGTTAGTAGAGGTGGTTGAAGTTGAATATCCCGGTTGGCCTATGAATGAACCGTATTGTTTCGTTGCGATTGGTTTGATCTGACAGTTCCTGTGGGCAAAAGGGTTCATAACGACTACAATTTGGTTGAAGTGAACCATCGACGAAGATTGCAGACCCATTCATCCTTGCATCCCAAGCTCAGCAAGTGTTTTACTGCGGATATCCAAGTTTGTGCAACGACAAGCGAGATTGGTGGGCAAAAATCGTCCCAGAGGAGAGTTCATCAAGTCAATCAGCCGAGTGCCCTACATTTCAAGAGGATGAGATGGAAATGCATGCAATTGAGGACGACACAAGGGCTCAAACATCACTTAGCTGCAAATGTTCGGTTTCCTTCTGATGATAATGAAACTGAATCGCAGTCCGATACGACATCGGATGTTGAACCAACATTTCACAAAACAAATGACATCGATTAAACATAGAGGTCTTTGTGTTAAATTTTTACATAGTCAATCATTAATCATAATTTAATTGCATGAATCTTTAGTATCTTCAGTATGATGGGCTAGATCTACCGACGACATACGGAGTGAGCAGGGACGTAGCCCTGCTGCATCAGATCACATGAGCTTCGGATCGCACAGCCTTCGATCTCTCCCTGCACCATCCAGCCGATCGGCACATACCTCCGAGAGTTCTTCCACCATCGGCCGCACCGTACTTCGACTTGATGCTCATGGGCTGTAAGTATATACTAATTTATATGTTTATGTTTTTAAGTTAATTACTTATAAACATGCATTGATTGCAGCATCATGTATCTACATCAGCACCGTATTTCAGAGGCGTGCAAATTGGCTTTGCCACGTATGAGGGAGTTTGAGTTTTAGGTAAACTTATTAAATACAATTTATCACCTTAATCTTAATAAATTCTGAAACTAACTATTTATTTTAATGCAAAAAAAGTTGAGTTGATACCATAGGGCAGCATGGGAGGCTCTTACGGGACGCCGATACTCCGACATGCTTCATCGTTGGAGGTCATCGGGTCAGCGTCCTGCGCATGTGCTAGAGGATATTTGGCATGAGTGGCAGTAGGCCTGGCAGTCCGATGGCTGGCGCAGGAGGTCCGCATCAGCCAGCACGAACCGCCGATCGAAGGGCGGTCCTGGCACGGGTCTCTCCCGCCATACTTCTCCATTTGATTCAGGAGCACAAACGTTATGGTAAGAAAACATAAATAATTTAATTACTAATTTAGTTAGTTATAGTCTGAGCAGGAGGGCGGAGATCCTGGTGAGTTTCGTCTATTCAGGGCGACACACACCAGGAGGGACGGTTCCTAGGTCGACACGCGATCACGGGAGGTTGCGGTAAGAAATTAGCTTTATGTAGTATCTAAAATTTTATTTCAAGAAATTGACACGAGTTGAGGAGCTTCGCTCCCAGGCATCGCAGGTCGACTCCACTGATGGGGAGACACCCGTCGAACTCTCAGCAGAGGAGAGTCGGCACGTGTTTTTTGAGGCTGTTGGTGCCCAGCCGTGAGACCGCAGGGTCAATGGTCTGGGCACTAGAGCTTGCCTCCAGCTTTATATTCCTGCCAAGCGTTTATTCGGAGATCTATTTTCGGTTTCGTTTCGACAGGAGGTCGAGCACGAGTTTGTATGCGAGGCTAGGATCAGGAGCTTGCAGACGTGTGAGATCAGATGCGTCATTTGCAGGATATGGTTAGCCGCTTGTCGCATGGTCTCCAGCCTCCATATGATCACTCAGATTCTTGATGTATTTTTTTTCTTTTTATATATTGTACATGAAAACTTCAAAATTTTAATATATTATTTTTTGAAATTGAATGATTATTGTTTGGATCAATATGAGTGAAGAATATTTCTATCAATATTTAAATGCAACGAAATTATATTAACCGTTTTAATTTTTAATATTTTATTTTTTTACAAAAAATTAATTAGCGATGCATTAGCGACTGAAATTGCATCGTCAATATTTTCAAAATATTATTATTAAATATTGTGATGCAATGACCTGGCGTCGCAATAATTAAAAAAAAAAATTAATAGCGACGCATTAGCGACTCAAATTGCATCGCTATTATATCTAAAATATATTATTAAATATTGCGACGCAATGACCTTGCATCGCATTATTTTAAAAAATATTTTTCTTGGCGACGCATTAGCGACTCAAATTGCGTTGCTATTATATCTAAAATATTATTATTAAATATTATGATACAACTAAATGCGTTGCAATATTGCGATGCAATTGAATGCGTCGCAATATTTAATAATAATTTTAAATATTAAAAATTAGTTTTAAATTTAGCGATGCATTTGGATGTGTCGCAATATTGCGATGCATTATTGCATTGCAGAGAGTCATAATTTTGCAACGCAATTGCGACAAATTGAGATTGCGACGGACATCTGAGCGATGCCGTCATTGCGTCGCTATTGCGTTGCAATAGCATGTTTAGCGATGCATTTGCGATGCATAATATTTTTTCCCCTTGTAGTGTTCTCTTATAAAGTGATATCTAATTTCAATGTGTTTTATTCTTGAATGTTGAATTGGATTTTTAGTTAAATTTATTGCACTTGTATTATCACATCTAATAGGAGTTTTATCAAGTGTTATGCCATAATCTTCAAGTTGTCGCTTAATCCAAAGGATTTGAGCACAGCAACTTCCAGCTGCAACATATTCTGCTTCAGCAGTAGATAATGCAACCGAATTTTGCTTTTTGCTAAACCAAGAGATTAAGTTACTTCCTAAAAATTGACATGCACCACTTGTACTTTTTCTATCTAGTTTACATCCAGCATAGTCAGAATCAGAATATGCAATCAAATTTAATGTTGAGTCTCTAGAATACCATAATCCTACATTTTTAGTTCCACTTAGATATCTTAAATTCTTTTTACAGCAATTAAGTGAGATTCTTTAGGTTCAGATTGAAATCTAGCACATAAACAAACAGCAAACATGATATCTGGTCTACTTGCTGTTAAGTAAAGTAGAGATCCGATCATACCTCTATAATATTTTTGATCTACTTTCTTACCATCTTCATCTTTGTCCAATTTGCATGAAGGACTCATAGGTGTTCCAAGGGTTTGATTGATTCCATTCCAAACTTCTTGAGAATTCTTTTGTGTACTTGTTTGGTTGATGAAAATCCCTCTTTCTTTGTTGATTTGAAGTCCTAGGAAGAAGTTGAGTTCTCCCATCATGCTCATTTCGAATTCACCCTGCATTAACTTAGCAAATTCTTGACACAAAAGATTGTTAGTAGCACCGAATACAATATCATCTACATATATTTGTACTACTAATAAATCTTTATCTTTTCTTTTCAAAAATAGGTTTTATCAACATTTCCTCTAGTAAAATCATTTTCAATTAGAAATTTACTTAATCTATCATACCAAGCTCTAGGTGCTTGTTTTAAACCATATAGTGCTTTGTGTAATTTAAAAACATGATTTGAAATTCATGATCTTCAAAACCAGGTGGTTGTTCAACAAAAACTTCCTCATTTATAAAACCATTTAAAAATGCACTTTTAACATCCATTTGAAATAAATTGATATGCATATGACATGCAAATGCAAGTAATAATCTAATTGCTTCTAATCTAGCTACAGGTGCAAAAGTTTCATCAAAATCAATTCCTTCTTCTTGATTATATCCTTTTGCAACTAATCTAGCTTTATTTCTAATTACTATGCCATTTTCATCTAATTTATTTCTAAATACCCATTTAGATCCTATAACTGAATGACTTTAGGTCTATCAACTAAGGACCATACATTATTCCTAGTAAATTGATTTAATTCTTCTTGCATAGCTAACATCCAATTACTATCTTTTTCAGCTTCTTCAATAGTTTTAGGTTCAATTTGAGATACAAATGCAAGATGATTATTGATATTTCTCATTGATGATCTAGTTCTTACTCCTTGAGATGGATCACCTATAATCAATTCCTTTGGATGACCATAGGCATATCTCCAATCTCTAGGAAGATCTACATCATTATGATTAGTATCAATAACATCAACCTAGGTGAATCATCATCTTTAGCTTCTTGTTCATGATCTGAAGATACATCTATATTTAATTTTTCAATATCTCTTTCTAAATTTTGTATCTTCCTCATCATCAATCTTTTCTGAACTTGATGCTAAAGATTCATCAAAAACTACATGAATAGATTCTTCTACAATTAAGTTTTCTTGTTAAATACTCTATAGGCTTTACTAGATGTTGAATATCCTAAGAATATGCCTTCATCAGATTTTGCATCAAATTTTCAAGATTATCTTTACCATTATTATGAATGAAACATTTACAACCAAATGCATGAAAATAACTATGTTTGGTTTTCTATTATTCCATAGTTCATAAGGAGTTTTCTTAAGATTGGCCTAATTAAAGCTCTATTAAGAATGTAACATGCCGTGTTTATAGCTTCCGCCCAAAAGTATTTTGGGAGTTGCTTTCACATAGCATGGTACGGGCCATGTCTTCTAAAGTTCTATTTTTTCTTTCTACAACTCCATTTTGTTGTGGTGTTCTAGGTGCAGAAAAATTATGATGAATGCCATTTTCAATGCAAAATTTTCAAATAAATGATTTTCAAATTCAGTGCCATGATCACTTCTAAGAGACACTATGGTGTTGTTTTTCTCATTTGTGACTTTCTTGAAGAATTTCAGAAATATTGAGAAAGTCTCATCCTTATGAGCTAAAAACAATACCCAAGTGTATCTAGAATAATCATCTACTATCACAAGACCATATTTCTTTCCTCCTAACTAGTGGTTCTAGTAGGTCCAAAAAGGTCCATGTGAAGTAGTTCAAGTGGCCTAGAAGTGGAAACAATATTTTTAGATTTGAAAGAGTTTTTAGTTTGTTTTCCAAATTGACATGCATCACAAATTCTGTTATTTTCAAAATCTAGTTTGGAAGTCCTTTAACTAAATCCATTCTAATTAATTTTGAAATTAGGTGTGTGCTTGCATGACCTAATCTACGATGCCATAACCATCCAATCTCATTCATATTAGCATTATTAGCAACTAAGCAATGATTACTAGTAGACAAATTGTCTAAATCAATTAAGTATACATTGCCATTTCTATTTCCAATAAAAATAATGCTATTATCAATGGGATTAGAAACAGTGCAGATAGAAGCTTCAAATGAAACTTTGAAACCTTTATCACACAATTGGCTAATACTAATTAAATTATGCTTTAAACCATTACATATAAAACATTTTCAATAAAAGTGGAGGGAGTTATTTGAATTTTACCAAACCCCATGATTTGGCCTTTGCCATTGTCACCAAATGTAACAACTCCTCCTCTTTTGCTTTCAAGGGTGATGAATTGATCCTTGTCACCCGTCATGTGCTTGAGCAGCCACTATCAAGATACCACTTTCGTTTGATCTTTTGGCCGCAAGACACTCCTGCAAAAATCAAGTCTTATATTTAGGTACCCAAGCTTTCTTGGGTCCTTCATGGTTAGTAGCAAAAAGATTGTTCCTTTGGGAACCCATATTTTCTTTCCTTTAATATTAAATTCTTGTTAATTTTCTTTTGCATTCATAGGATTTATGTCCTTTCTTGTTACAATAATACATGAACATCATTTTATTTGTTCTTTTCTAAAAAGTTTTTACAAACTTTTGTTTTATGTTAGGTCTATATCCTAATCCAGCCTTATCAAATATAGCTCTTTGATTACTCAATAATAAATTAAGTTTTTCAGAACTATAGTAAATTTATCAACAATATTTTTATATTTATCAACTTCCTTCTTTAATTTAACATTTTCATTAGAAATTGATTCTTTTCTTTTCAAATTTCATTTTCAGATTTCAGAATTCATGAGTTAGTTATCTTTTTCTTTAAAGATTTAAATTATCATTTTTTAAAAATTTATTTTCTTTTTCAAAACTTTAAAATCATCAACTTCATTAAAAGCATCAAATAATTCATCAAAAGTAAAATCATCACAAGGGTTTTCAGAACTTACCTCATTGTCGTCGTTTGCCATAAAGCAAATGTTTGCAACTTCTTTTTGTTCTTCCTCGAAGAGGATTCATCGCTATCACTCCATGTTGCAACATAGCCTTCTTTTTCTTCTTGTAGGCTTTTTCAGTTGAGGACAATCATATCTAAAATGCCCCGGTTTCTTACATTCATAACATATTAAGGGCTCTTTCTTTTTCTTTGTCCTTCTCTTTCTCTTTTCTCCTTCCATTTTTGTTCCAATTTTCTTGTGGAAGGGTCTCCTTCTTTGCATGAATTTTTTAAATTTTCTTGCAAGGAGAGCTGTCTCATCATCATCCTCTTCTTCATCACTGCTGCTTTTCCTTTTTTGCAGCTTTAAGAGCAATTGTCTTCTTTTTCTTGACTTCCTCCTCTTGATGTTGCTTCATGTCAGCTCATGGGTCATCAAGGATCCAAGTAGCTCCTCCAAAGGTAAGGTTTAGGTCCTTTGCTTCTTGGATTGCAGTCACCTTCGCTTCCCATGTCTTGGAAGTGACCTAAGAATTTTACGACAAATTCAGAGTTAGTATAGTCTTACCAAGACTTTTCAAACCATTTACAATATCAGTAAATCTAGTGTACATGCATGTGATGGTTTCAGTTTGTTCCATGCTAAATAATTCATATTTATGCACTAAAATATTAATCTTTGATTCTTTAACTTGATTGTACCCTCATGGGTAACCTCTAATCTATCCCAAATTTCTTTTGCGGAATACATGTAGAAATTCTATTAAATTCATTTGCATCTAAAGAACAATATAAAACATTCATGGCCTTGGCATTAAGCTGAGCCATTTTTATCATTTCATTCCAATCCCTTTCGGCTTAGGAACAATGTTATCTACTCTAATTGTGGGTGTGTGTGGTCCATTAACTATGATACCCCATAAGTTCATAGTCAAAGCTTGAATAAAAATTTCATTCTAGCTTTCCAATAAGATAATTAGTTCCATTAAACAAAGGAGGTCTATTAGTAGATTGACCTTCAGCAAATGAACCAGCTTGAGCTGCCATTTGGATCTTTAGCTCTTGATCGTTAGATCAAATTTAAATGAGCACTTGCTCTGATACCAATTGTTGGCCCAGATGGCAACCCAAGAGGGGGGGGGTGAATTGGGTTCTTAAAAATTTAAACCTTTAAAAACTATTGGCTTTGAAAAATTAAGTGTAGAATAAATTTAAGCACAAATGAAGAGATAGAGAGAGAGACAATAAAGCACGACAAACACAAGAATTTTATAGTGGTTCGGTGTATCCAACACCTACGTCCACTCCCAAGTTCCACTTGGGTCCACACTATAATCAACTTGATTACAGCCGAGTTGTTTTACAAGCTCACAACTCAAAACTTGTTGTTTCCCGGGATCACAACGAACCCAGCTGTTTTTCGGGCTCACCAGCACAAAACCCTAACACAAGCTAATCTAGCTTGTCCCGAGGTATACTACCTCCACTAATTCAATCCCCTGATTGAACTAGCAAAACAAGAAAGAATAATGTTTACAATAACACACAGCTCCTTAAATGAGCAAATATTCAAAGTAAATAAACAAGTTTAGAAAAGCCTGATTTGAAGATGATTGGATTTGAGCTTTTCTTCTTTTCCTCTTTCTTTTGAGATGTTGAATCAAGCCTCAGCTCGATTCTTCACAGATGTTGCAGATGAGAAGTTTGGAAATCACAAAAACATGGCTTTTCTTCTTTTGGAAAATCCTCTGATTTTCAAGTTGGACACCTTGGATTTATCTTTGAGCTTTTTGGAGTGGAAGAATTTGAATGTGGATTCTTTTCTCTTGATTCTTGCTCAAGACCTTTCGGATTTTTCAATATGATTTCTCTATATTTCCATTTTTTTCTTTTTCTTTCAACGAACGCTCTTCCCCCTTTTATAGATTCTGTTTAATCCATTTTTTGGTATGAAATTAGCCATTGGAATGTACCTGGAAAGTTTTTCCATACATGAAATATAGCCGTTAAGGGTTAGGTAAAGAAAATATTACCGTTTGAGCTAATCTGGCAATTTAAAAATCCGTTCATGATAGGTTGGAGTCGGCTCCAACTTTTCAGGTGTCGGCTTCAAGTCGTGTATCCAAAAATAGAAAGTTCTGAGCTCGTTGAGGAGTCGGCTTCGAAAAAGTAAAGTGTCGGCTCGCCATGCTCAGGTATCGGCTCCAAAAGACTGTAAGTGTTGGCTCCAAGGTAGTAAAAAATTATGCGTTCTGTCCCCATGTCGGAGTCAGCTCCAGACACTGTAAGTGTCGACTCCGAAACTCTGGGTGTCGGCTCCGGACCGTATCAAAAATCAGAAAGACATTTGATTGGCCATGGGGTCGGCTCCAGACTTTCTAGGTGTCGACTCCAGGCTCTGAATTTTGAAACTTACCTTTGGCACTTGATTCAAAAATGTTTCTTGATGCCTTTTGATCAAACAAATATTTTTAAGCCCTGAAACACTTGTTAAATTTATTAGTAACACAATGAATATACTCAATTCCTTTATTAATCATCAAAATCAATAATTGGGTCAACAGAGTATACTTTACAATTTTTGAAGCAATAAACTCGGCAATAAATGAACGAGGTCGAAGTAGCTGAAGTCTTGATTGCTTGACAAACTTCAAAGATCCGGATGACTTTTTGGAGCAATGAATGAACTTGAATGCACATCAACAACCACTCAATAATATGCAATATAAGCTCTTTTCTTGGATTTTCTTATTCTTTTAAACTCTCTTTTTCAGAAATCGTCATGGTGTGCTTCAGATCCCATCTTTTTATAAACATCCAACAAGAAAAATATCCTTAGATATATTAGGAAAAAATGGAAAAAAAATGGGAAGAAAATATAACTGTTATAAATGTTTCCCTTAAGCATTGAATGCTGATCTCCATTTGAGGAAGGAAAAGCACTCAGCTAGCTAACAAGAGAGGCCATAGCAAATAAATCGCCCAGAGGTAGCACGTTAGTTAACTAAAATGGTTTCTAGTTAGCTCTCCAGCTAACTAACAACAAAAGCAAATGCCTGGAGAAAAAGTGCAGAACTCTTAGTTAGCTCACCAGCTAACTAATCAATCCATAGTTAGCTCTCCAGCTAACTAACAGGCAAATCAAAAAGTCAGAAGAAAGAGCCATGCATTGCTAGTTAGCTCTCCAGCTAACTAAAATTTTAAAGCTCTCGGCTGCAGGGATAACAGAAGAAGTGGAGTTAGCTCAGCAGTTAGCTAAATGATAGCCAGTTAGCTCACTAGCTAACTAATTTCAAAAATAGCATAGAAATTGCCCAGCTTAGTTAGCTCTATAGTTAACTAACGAAAAGATAGCTAGCTTTCCAGTTAGCTAAGCAGAGAAAACAAACGGCCAGAGAGAGAGGGAGTTAGCTCTTCAGCTAACTAAATTTTCAAACCTCACGGCCACAAGCTCACCTATGAAAAATAGTTAACTAACCAGTTAGCTCCAGGATAAAATAGTTAGCTAAGCAGTTAGCTAAAGGAACTGCCAGCTAGCTAGAAGGTCTGGCAGCTAGCTCAACAGTTAACTAGACTATTCATCCAGGTAACTGGAGTTAGCTAAAATGAATTCCAGTTAGCTAACAGGGTACCACAAGCTAGCTAACTAGCTAACTAGAATAAGAGGGTGTTCGGCCAACATACTGAAAATTAGTTAGCTGAAGGAACTCCAGCTAGCTAACAAGCTAGCTAACCAGCTAGCTAAAATACAAGAACGTTCGGCCAAGCACTGAGACAATGTTTCCCAGTTAGCTGAAAGTTGTGCCAGCTAGCTAAATGGAATAACAAGCTAGCTAACCAGTTAACTTCCAAAACCAATAAAATTTTCTAAGACAAAGTAGAGTGAAGTACTTTCTTACCAGTCAATTTTGCACGCAGATACTTACTTTTAAGGCGACCGAACTTTCCTGTATCAAGCTTAGAATTGCCTAATTATTTTGTAATCATCAAAATCAATCTGGGGTCAACAATCTCCCCCTTTTTGATGATGACAAAACCTTTAAGCACAAGGAGCAAATATAGGAAGTAGACAGGAGTGAAATCAGAAAAACATTTGATTTCTCCCCTTGTTAATCTGAATCAGTGAAATCTTTTTCTCCCTCTGAATATATGGAGTTATTTCTTTAATCCATTCCTTAATGTATGCAATATTCTTCTCCCCCTTTTGTCATTAATCAAAAAGAAGTTTGAAGAGTTTTGCAATAAATTTAAGCATAATATATCAAGGAGATGTGATCAAACATACATAATTTGAGCAGTCATTCAGATCATTACAAAATAGAGTATTACAAACATTACACGCCATGGTCTCAAGTCATAAAACATAGTCATGCAAAACAACAGTACTAAGTACGGTCACAACATAAGTCAAACATAATCATTTGTCGTTATCAGAAGAAGAAATATGCACTGAAGAAACATTTGGTTTGTTTGAAGATCTAGGCTTGTCGGAGGAAGGCTGTGTCGGTGGAGTCCAGAGGTGCGGATGAGAATAAGAAGCATCAGGCACAGAGGTGGCAGAAAGAGTGATGAAAGTCTCGATGAGTTGACTCAGCCTTGAGAAGGATGCGGTCAATGGTCAACAGCATTTGCTGCATCCCGGGTCTGGGTCTCTGTAGATCTCATTCAGTGCTCTACCCACTCTGCCTTAGTTTCAAAATTCTCAAGCTTACCTTTTAGGAAATTAATCTCTTTTAGATCTGCTCCATGATAGATTCATTGTGATGAAAAACTCTTCCATTGAGAATGTTCACATCATGGACAAGTCGCTCAAGAATAAGTTTAAAATGAGATATGTTTTCAAAAACAGAAGAAATATGTGGAACAAGTGTTTGATCATTGACAGAAGAAGCACTGTCTCCAGAGCTTCGACTAGAAGTGGCAAGGGTCAATTCATTGATAATAAGGCGAATTTGATCATCACTTATACGAACGATAGGAAGAGGAGCAGGAGCTTGATTGTCATTACGATAAGAAGGTCCATGAGCATTCATATTGGGTGGATCAGATTGAAAATGATTTTGATCATCAAACATAGCAGCATGGTAAGGATTCGGATGGTTGAAGTCAAAATTGAAGAAGTTCTGAGGAGAACAAGCAGATTGAGTCACAGTTGGTGGTGGCAAACTAGACTTACCAATTCTAGACCTAACTTTTAACCAAATACCATCCCGTTTGGCAAAGTCCATACGGTGCAGTGAATGAGCATTAAAAACGTCAGAGTGACATAATGCCACTGCAGTTTCTCCCTTAAGCTTAATATTGAAAAACTCAAATACATAAGTGAGAAACATTCCATAGGACAATGCAGCCTTAGATATAGACAAGGATTCTTTCATTATGGTCATCATTAGTTGAGGTAGATCAACAGGGTCTTCTATTAAGATGTCATACATTATGTATGTCCCTATCATTTACTACATTAAATGAACCAGCACGAGGGGCTAGGATTTTGACGATGATACTATGAAACAATCTATTTTCTACAGATAGCATGTTGGCATCTAGAGTTTCAATATTACTGGCTTCATTATCATCAATATTAAGGATTAAACCTATTTTATATCCATATTCACTGGGTAGGATTTCTAAGAAACCATCAGATGAATATTAAGAGCACATCCTAACGTTTTGCAGTCTAGGTCAATTTTAGTCTTTTTCACAAAGGAAGAGATAGTTCCACTACCAAAAGAGATATTTTCATAAAATTCCCTGATAAGCTTAGGATAAATAGGTCTCTTGGTAGATAGAAGCTTATCCCAACCTTGATTAACTAAAAGTTTTCCAATTTTAAAACCTTCTTTTCTAAGAAGTTAAAATCAACTAACCTTCCATGAGCAAAGGATTTAGATGCAAGAAGGGAGTTGATATGAGATGAAGAAGTAGAAGACTTCCGGCGAAGATCGGCACAATCATCATCTCTAGCGACTGCCTTCTTCTTGGGAGCCATCCACTATCTTCAAGATGGATTGATTGAATGAATGGAAGAAAGAAAGGGTTAATGGAATGAAGAGAGGATGAGAGAAGAAGAGGAGAAGACGCTCGTTTGAGGGAGACGGTGGTGGAATGAAAAAAAATCGGTTTGGTAAAAAGGTTATATAGGGAGATGGCTTGATGGTTAGCTGGCCAGGTGACTGTTTGGTTGCCTGGTTAGTTACCTGCCATGAATAAAATGAAAAAGGTTGCAAATGGCCGGTGGTTGGATGAATTTAAGGAAGTATAACAGTTGGTATTCATAAAGATGAAAAGACTTAAAGCATTACAACTTACTCAAGCATTTAATGATGATCCTTTAATTGATTTGATTTAAAAGATGTCACATCAATTTGATATCATATCAATTCATTAATTAATTCATTAAATGGTTGGATCAAACATTCCCAATTCTCTTCTGATTTCATAAAATTTTGTTTCATCAAGAGGCTTAGTGAAAATATCAGCAATTTGATTTTCAGTACTTAAAAATTCAATAACAACATTTCCATTATTTACGTGATCTCTAATGAAATGATGTCTAATTTCAATATGTTTAGTTCTGGAATGTTGAATAGGATTCTTAGTTAAATTGATTGCACTTGTATTATCACATTTTATAGGTATAGCCTTTTGTTTAATACCATAATCTTCTAGCTGTTGCTTAATCCATAAAATTTGAGCACAGCAACTTCCAGCTGCAATGTATTCGGCCTCGGCCGTAGACAGTGCTACTGAAGTTTGCTTTTTGCTAAACCATGAAATTAAGTTAACACCTAGAAACTGGCAGGTTCCAGTGGTTGATTTCCTATCTAATTTACATCCAGCAAAGTCAGAATCAGTGTATCCTATTAAGTCAATGCTAGATTGTTTATCATACCATATACCCAAATTTATTGTTCCATTTAAATATTTAAATATTCTTTTAACCGCAAGCAAGTGTGATTCTTTAGGATTGGCTTGATATCTTGCACACATGCAAACACTAAATAAAATATCTGGCCTACTAGCAGTTAAATATAATAATGATCCAATCATGCCTCTATATAATTTTAAATCAACAGACTTTTCAGAATTATAGGATTCAAGTCTACATGATGAGCTCATAGGGGTACCGATACTCTTGGATGTCTCCATGCCAAACTTCTTGATCATTTCTTTGGTATATTTGGATTGGCTTATGAAGATCCCATCTTGCTTTGTTTAATTTGTAGTCCGAGGAAGTAGGTCAGCTCACCCATCATACTCATCTCGAACTCTCCCTGCATAAGCTTAGCAAAGTCTTTGCACAAAGAATCATTAGTGGCACCAAATATGATATCATCAACATAGATTTGAATAATTAATATATCTTCATTTTATCTTTTAATAAATAAAGTTGTATCCACAGTTCCTCGAATAAATCATTACTAATCAAGAATTTGCTTAATCTTTCATACCATGCCGGGGCGCTTGTTTCAAACCATATAAAGCTTGTTCAATTTGAAAACGTGATTTGGAAACAAGTGATTTTCAAAGCCGGGTGGTTGTTCCACAAAAACTTGTTCAGCAATATATCCATTCAAGAAAGCACTTTTAACATCCATTTGATACAATTTAAAATTCATATAACAAGCATAAGCAAGAAGTAATCTAATAGCTTCTAATCTAGCAACAGGGGCATAAGTTTCATCAAAATCAATTCCCTCTTCTTGATTATAACCCTTAGCTACCAATCTTGCCTTATTTCTAATTATATTACCATGTTCATCTAATTTATTTCTATAAACCCATTTAGTTCCAATAATTTGATGATCATGAGGTCTTTCAATAAGAGTCCAAACATTATTTCTTTCAAATTGGTTAAGTTCCTCATGCATGGCATTAATCCAATCAACATCATTTTTAGCATCATCATAACATTTAGGTTCAATTTTAGATACAAATGCTAAATTATTACAAGCATCTCTAAATGACGATCTAGTTCTAACTCCTTGAGAAGGATCACCAATAATTAGATCTTTGGGGTGACTAAGAACATACCTCCAACCTCTTTCTAATTCATCATTACCTTGTGAGGCTTCAGGTAGGTCAGCGTTCTCTTCTCCATTTACCTCTTGTGTATCTGTGTCGTTCTTATCCTTCAGTGTGATGTCCTTGAATTGATCTTCAATGTCATCTGCATCATTTATACCTTTTCCCTTCCTTGATGGAAGATCATTAGATTCATCAAAGATAACATGAATTGATTCTTCAACTACTAAAGTCTTTTTGTTAAATATTCTAAAAGCTCTACTATGTAAAGAATATCCAAGAAAAATTCCTTCATCAGACTTAGCATCAAATTTATCAAGGTTTGATTTTCATTATTTAATACAAAATATCGCATCCAAAAACATGAAAGTAACTTATATTAGGTTTTCTTCCTTTCCAAAGTTCATATGGAGTCTTTTTTAAAACAGGTCTGATTAATGCACGATTTAAAACATAACATGCAGTGTTAATAGCTTCTGCCCAAAAATATTTTGAAGATTGCTTTCACACAACATGGTACGCGCCATTTCCTCTAATGTTCTATTCTTTCTTTCAACTACTCCATTTTGTTGTGGTATTCTTGGTGCAGAAAAATTATGTTCAATTCCATTTTCATTACAAAATTCTTCAAAAGATTTGTTTTCAAATTCTTTTCCATGATCACTTCATATCGACAAAACAGAAGAATTCTTTTCATTTGTAATTCTTTTGAATAATTTTTGAAATGCTGAAAATGCTTCGTCTTTACTAGATAGAAATAAAACCTATGTAACGCAAGAGAAATCATCAATAACAACAAAACCGTATCTTTTTCCTCCTAGACTAGTTGTTCTTGTAGGACCAAATAAATCCATATGCAAGAGCTCCAAAGGTCTAGTGGTTGAAACTAAATTCTTTGATTTAAAAGAAACTCGGGTTTGTTTTCAAATTAACAAGCATTACAAATTTTATCTTTTTCAAAAACAAGTTTTGGCAAACCATGTACTAAATCCTTCTTAATTAATTTAGATAGTAAATCCATGCTTGCATGAGCTAGCCTACGATGCCATAACCAACTATTATCAGTTTTATTAGTAGCAACTAGACAATCAATATTTTGATCATACAAATCATTTAAATTAACAATGTATACATTACCATGCCTATGACCAACAAATTTCTTATTTTCATTTGCAGGATTTTTAACAATGCATAGAGACGATTTAAAAGTTACATTAAATCCTTTGTCACATAGTTGACTAATGCTAAGTAAATTATATTTCAGTCCTTTCACAAGCAAAACATTATCAATATAAGCATGAGGTGTGATACCTATTTTTCAATGCCAATTATTTTTCTTTGGCCATTCTCACCGAAAGTAACAGCACCTGCATCTTTTGCTTCCAAAGTGATGAATTGCGATTCATCACCGGTCATGTGTCTTGAGCACCCGCTATCCAAGTACCATTATCTTTTAATTGCTCGGGTTGCAAGACACACCTGCATACACAATTTTAATTTTGTTTTTAGGTACCCAAGCTTTCTTTGGTCCTTTAGGGTTAGTCAAGATGGTTCCTTTTGGAACCCATATTTTTCTTATCTTTTGTGTTTGACAAATATAAGCTTTTTGTCCAATTTTTTTGCATTTAAAACATGTAATTTTAGTAGAATCATCAGCATGCTCATAAATATTTTTCAAAAATTTCTATCTTTTAAAGGTATTGTATCCAAGACCAGCTCTATTGTAAACAACTCTTTGACTATTTAAAATCATTTCTAATTTTTCTGAACTTAGACTAAATCTATCAACAATTGGTTTTAATTTATCCACTTCATTTTTCAAATCTTGGTTTTCCTTTAACAATGATTCATTATCCTTTGAAATTTTTTCTTTTTCAAGAGTAAGATTTTTGATTTCATTTTTCAATTCTTTGCTTTTTGAACTTAAATTTGTAAAATCATCAATAAGTTCATAAAATACACATTGTAATTCATCAAAGGCAAAGTCATCTAAAAAGTTAGGGCTTACCTCATCATTATCAGCCATGAAGCAAACATTTGCAACTTCAGTTTTCTCTTCATCTTATGAACTTGTTGCTTCACTGTCGCTCCAAGTAGCCATCATTGCTTTTTTCTTTGTTCTTTTAGATCCTTTCTTTAGTAGTGGACAATATGGTCTGATGTGTCCAGGCTTCTTGCACTCATAGCATGTAGGAGGTTCACTCTTTTCGTTATTTTTGCTATGGTTTCCTTTGACAAATAGTTTTCTTTTTCCAAATTTCTTTCTCTTCATGAACCTTTTAAATTTTCTTGGAATAATTGTTATTTCATCATCTTTCTCACTGTCACTAGTGGTTTCTTCACTTTCATCTTCTTGAGTTACACTCTTTAAAGCCATAGTCCTTTTCTTCTTTGATTCATCTTCATCGATATGTTGTCGTTGCTGAAGCTCATGAGTCATCAAAGAACCAACCAACTCTTCAAGTGATAAAGTGTTGAGATCTTTTGCTTCTTGAATTGCAGTGACTTTTGCTTCCCATGTCCTAGGTAAAGATCTTAATATTTTTCTAACAAGATCACTGTTAGCATAAGATTTTCCAAGACTTTTCAGTCCATTAATAATGTCAGTAAATCTTGTAAACATATCAGTAATATTTTCAGCAGGATCCATCTTAAATAATTCATACTTATGAACAAGCATATTTATTTTGGATTCCTTGACTTGATTTGTACCCTCATAGGTGACTTCAAGTCTATCCTAGATTTCCTTAGCAGACATACAAGTAGATATGCGATTAAACTCATTTGCATCAAGAGTGCAATAAAGAACATTCATAGCCTTAGCATTTAATTAAGCTAATTTCTTATCTTGCTCATCCCATTCAGATTCAGGCTTTGCAATATTAATATTTTCAATCATAATAGTCAGTGTGTGTGGTCCATTAATTATGATTCCCCATAAATCATAATCTAGTGCTTGAATGAAGATTTTCATTCGTGCTTTCCAATATGTGTAATTTGTTCCATTGAACAAAGATGGTCTGTTAGTTGATTGTCCTTCAGTCAACATAGAACTCATTTGGATTACTACTGATCTTTGGCTCCAAGCTAATCAAAGCTATAAAAATCAAGAGCACTCTGCTCTGATACCACTTGTTGCCCAGATGTAGCAACCCAAGAGGGGGGTGAATTGGGTTATTAAAAAAAATTGATTACTATGCAAGTATGTTCTTAAACCCTAATTTTGATTTGTAGCGGTATAGTGGAGTGCACAGAATGATAACAGTAGAGAATCAAACAACCAAAAACACAGAAGTTTATAGTGGTTCGGTGCCAAACTCAGCACCTACATCCACTCCCCAAAACCTTTGGAATTTCACTAATCGTATCACAACGATTACAACCTCTAGCTAAACCAGGCTAGCCCTCTTGTTTATACAGCACAAGGTAGCCAAAAATCCCTAGCCACACCAGGCTAGTCCTCTTGTTTCACGGCATAAGGAAGCCAAATCCCCTAGCCAAACCTAGGCTAGTCCTCTTGTTTCAAGGCACAAGGAAGCCCAAAATAATCAGGGTTAACACTAACCCTTTTATAAAAATCAAGGAATGATAAAGAGAAGCTCCCACAATGAGCAAATATTCATAGTATACTTTACAATTTTTGAAGCAATAAACTCAGCAATAAATGAACGAGGTCGAAGTAGCTGAAGTCTTGATTGCTTGGAAAGCTTCAAAGATCCAGATGACTTTTTGGAGCAATGAATGAACTTGAATGCACAGCAACAACCACTCAACAATATGCAATATAAGCTCTTTTCTTAGATTTTCTTTTTCTTTTAAACTCTCTTTTTCAGAAATCGTCATGGTGTGCTTCAGATCCCATCTTTTTATAAACATCCAATAAGAAAAATATCCGTTTGATACATTAGGAACAAATGGAAATAAAAATGAGAAGAAAATATAACCATTATAAATGTTTCACTTAAGCATTGAATGCTGATCTCCATTTGAGGAAGGAAAAGCACTCAGCTAGCTAGTCAGCTAGCTAACAAGAGAGGCCACAGCAAATAAATCGTCCAGAGGTTGCACGTTAGTTAACTAAAATGGTTGCTAGTTAGCTCTCTAGCTAACTAACAGCAAAACCAAACGCCAGGAGAAAAAGTGCAGAACTCTTAGTTAGCTCATAGCTAACTAATCAATCGATAGTTAGCTCTCCAGCTAACTAACAGGCAAATCAAAAAGTCAGAAGAAAGAGCCGTGCATTGCTAGTAAGCTCTCCAGGTAACTAAAATTTTAAAGCTCTCGGCTGCAGGGATAACAGAAGAAGTGGAGTTAGCTCAGCAGTTAGCTAAATGATAGCCAGTTAGCTCACTAGCTAACTAATTTCAAAAATAGCATAGAAACTGCCCAGCTTAGTTAGCTCTACAGTTAACTAACGAAAAGATAGCTAGCTTTCCAGTTAGCTAAGCAAAGAAAACAAACAGCCAGAGAGAGAGGGAGTTAGCTCTTCAGCTAACTAAATTTTCAAACCTCACGGCCACAAGCTCACCTGTGAAAATAGTTAACTAACCAGTTAGCTCAGGATAAAATAGTTAGCTAAGCAGTTAGCTAAAGAAACCGCCAGCTAGCTAGAAGGTCTGGCAGCTAGCTCAACAATTAACTAGAATTTAAGACTATTCGGCCAGGTAACTGGAGTTAGCTAAAATGAATTCCAGTTAGCTAACATGGCACCACAAGCTAGCTAACCAGCTAACTAGAATAAGAGGGTGTTCGGCCAACATACTGAGATGAGCAAATTAGTTAGCTGAAGGAACTCTAGCTAGCTAACAAGCTAGCTAACCAGCTAGCTAAAATACTAGAACGTTCGGCCAAGCACTAAGACAATGTTTCCCAGTTAGCTAAAAGTCGTGCCAGCTAGCTAAATGGAATAACAAGCTAGCTAACCAGTTAACTTCCAAAACCAATAAAATTTTCTAAGACAAAGTAGAGTGAAGTACTTTCTTACCAGTCAATTTTGCACGCAGATACTTACTTGTAAGGTGACCGAACTTACCTGTATCAAGCTTAGAATTGCCTAATTATTTTATAATCATCAAAATAAATCTGGGGTCAACAAATAGCCTTGGCGTTGGGCTTTGTAGGCCAGTGCTCTACCCCCCAAGTGGATTCCGCAGATACCTTCATGGATTTCTCGGAGGATGTAATCAGCATATATGGGACCAACACACCTCAAGAGGGGATGAGAGAAGGACCTCCGATACAGCTGCCCATCGAACATCAGGAACTTGTGTATTTGCCGTTTGAAGATCTTGACGTCAGTGGGGTCGGTTGGTAGGGCTCCAGTAGCAAAGTACTTAGTGTAGGCGTCCATCCAAGAGGGCTCCTGGCGGACTGGCATGGATTCTTTTATTGTGTCAATACTCGGGTCCTCCAGGCGCTCCACATAGGTTCTTCCCAAGGTTTCGTTGGCCGATGTAGCTAGACGAGACAGTGCGTCGGCTCTGGCGTTCTCCTCCTGGGGAATGTAACTGATGCTGAAATGGGTTAAGGGAGAGACCTGTGACTGTACCATACTCAGGTAACATGACATGATGGGATCTCGTGCCTCGTATTCCCCCTTTATCTGGCCATAAACTAGCTGAGACTCGGTGAAGACTCTGAGATGCTTTACCCCAAGCTCGCAAGCTAGCCATATCTCGGATAGTAGGGCTTCGTACTCGGCTTGGTTGTTGGTAGCTAGAAAAAGGAAACGAAGGGCGTACTCCATCACCACTCCATCTGGACTGGCTAGAATGAGGCCAGCCCCACTTCCCATAAGAGTTTGACGCCCCATCCACATGAAGGAGCCAGTCCCTCCCCTTTTCCTTGACTTCATCATCCGAAGGACTTGTACGGGATTCTTCTCTTTGTTCTTCTGTCCAGGTGCCTTCGACAAAGAAGTTCGCTAAAACTTGGGACTTCATAGCTATCCTGGGTCGAAACGGCAGATCGAATTCTCCCAGCTTTACCATCCACTTTGCCAGCCGGCCAGAAGTATCAGGATGGGATAGGACCGCCTTGAGCGGCTGGTCGGTGACCACCACGATCGTGTGAGCTTAGAAATAGGGCCTGAGGCATTGGGCAGAGACGATCAGTGCAAAGATAACCTTCTCGACTTTCGAGTACCTTGTCTCCGCATCATGCAGTACCTTGCTGGTGTAGTACATCGGCTTTTGCATCCCCTCGGCATCCATGCGCACCAGCACAGAACTAACAGCTTCGGGGGAAGCCGCGAGGTACAAGAAGAGTTCTTCTCCATTCTTTGGCTTGGACAGCAGTGGTGGGGTGGATAGGAATTCTTTTAATCCTTCGAAGGCCTCTTGACACTCCCTGGTCCATTCAAAACCATTGACTCGACGCAGTGCCTTGAAGAAAGGCAAACACCTCTTCGTAGACTTAGACAGGAAATGGCTCAGGGCCGCTACCCTTCCAGCCAAATGTTGCACTTCCTTCTTATTGGAGGGAGATTTTATGTCCAAGATGGCTCGAACTTTATCGAGATTCACCTCGATTCCTCGTTGGGTCACCATGAAATCCAAGAATTTGTCAGCCGTCACCCCAAAGGCACACTTATGGGGGTTCAGCCTCATCCTATACCGACGGAGGTTATCGAAAGTCTCCGTCAGGTTGGCGATATGGCTGGTGGCATGGACGCTCTTTGTCAGCATGTCGTCCATGTATACCTCCATGTTGCGTCTGATCTGGCTCTTGAAGACTTTGTTCATCAGCCTCTGGTAGGTGGCTCCGGTGTTCTTTAGTTCGAACGGCATCACCTTGTAGCAATAGATTCCCTTGTTTATGAAGGAGGTGGCCTCCTTGTCTGTGGGTTCCATCCTAATTTGGTTGTGCCCAGAGAAGGCATCCATGAAACTAAGTGCTTCATGGCCAGATGTAGCATCTACCAGTTGATCGATTTGGGGCAGAGGGAAGCTGTCCTTCGAGCACGATTTGTTAAGATCGGTGAAGTCTACATACATCCTCCAACTCCCGTTGGCCTTGCGAACCATCACAATGTTGGCCAACCAATCGGGATAGCAAACTTTCCGAATGTGGCATGCAGCTTTTAGTTTACGGATTTCCTCATCGATAGCCTTTTGTCTATCTGGAGCGAAGCTCCTCTTCTTCTATCGGACAGGCCGACATTCTAACTTGAGGTTAAGTTGGTGAGTGATTATCTCCTTAGGGATGTCTGGCATATCAGATGACGACCATGCGAAGACGTCAGAGTTGGCACGCAAGAAAGTAAGGAGCTGATCGTAGGCCTCCTCTGGAAGTGATGCCCCGACTTGGATGGTCTTCAAGGGGTCATCTCCCAAGGGGAAGGTCAGGAGGTGCTTGGTCGGCTCCCCTTTCTTCTCCACATCTCGGGGGTCAGTCAGTTTAGGTGCAGTTGCCGATGCTCTCTCTTGCGGACTGGGGCCTAGGTGGTAGCAGAGTGGCAAAGGGTTTTGCTCTCCCCTCATTTCTCCTATTCCTTCGCTGATGGGGAACTTCACAAGTAGCCTTTTGGTGGAGATGACAGCATCCAACAGGTTTAAGCCAGGTCTCCAAAAATAGCATTGTACGCCAAGGGGACTTGCACCACCAGGAAGTTCATGAGAACCATGCTCTGGCGTGGTGGGGTTCGGCTGTGACTAGGAGAGTGATTTCCCCTTCGACCTGGACTGAATCCCCAATGAAGCCCATCAAAGGAGTGGTGATGGGTAGAAGAGAACTTGCAGGTAAATTCATTCTAACACAAGCGTTGTAACTTAAAACATTTTCGGAGCTTCCACTATCAACCAAAATCCACTTTACAGGATGTTTGGTGATCGTCATAGAAACGACGGCGCCATCATCATTTTTATTCACTACCCCTCTAGGTCTTTTTTGAAAAAAGGAATTACAGGATTGTCATCTTCCTTTCGCTGTCTTTTAGAACCGCTGCCTGCCTCCTAGGAGATCATGGCCACCGTCTTCTCTGTTGGGGCATTGTCTAAGACAATCTGCTGCGTAGGAAGTGCTGATGGACCCGCGGTTGTAGGGTTCCCCCGGCGGACGAATTTGCTCAGATGGCCGTGCTGGACAAGCTCCTCAATAGCTTTTTTTAGTTGGCGGCAATCTTCATTGTCGTGGCCATAGTCTCTGTGATATCGGCAATAGACTTCTTTACTGCGGGGGACCCTTGACTTCATTGGAGGTGGACGCCGAAGTAAGGCTCTTCCTCGATCTATAATAAGATATGAGATATCAGAGCAAGGAGGGGTGTGAAATGATCCTTGGGAACTAGTGTTTGGGGCCGGCTATCTAAGCAACGAGACAGCTCAAGCTTTCTGGACCATCCTCCAGCAGGTTCTACGGGTGCTGACTTCTTGCTGGAACTCTTGTCGGCCTCCCTTCTGGAAGAATATGCCTCGTCGGTGTGAATGTACTTCTGTGCCCGGCTTAGCAGCTCGCGTAGGAGCCGGGGGGCTTTTTATCTAGAGAATACGCAAATCTGGATGGGCGAAGTCCTTGCTTCAGCGCAAGAGTGGCTACAAAATCCTCCAAGTTATAGACCTCGAGCGCAGCCTTTTGAACCGAGCCACGAAGTCCTTCAGAGTCTCCCCGCTCCTTTGTTGGACAATGAACAAGCTATCGGCGACTTGAGGGATCTTTCGGCATGCATCGAAGTGGGCCAGAAAGATCACTCGAGTTACTTGAACGAGTTGATGCTGCTTGTGGCAGACGAGAGTACCATGCAAGTGCCGCCTTTCGGAGTGTGGCTGGAAAGGCAACACAGGAGAGGGTCTGTCATCCCCTGGACCTGCATGAGGACCTTGTAACTCTCCAAGTGGTCTAGGGGGTCCATCGTGCCATCATATGGGTCCAGTTGAGGAAGACGAATCCAAGGTGGGACCGGCTCCTCCATGATGCGACGAGAAAGATGTGGACGGTGGTTGTAGTCCACTCCGTTTGGGTTGGCGATCCGGCAGCTGAGTTCTTCCAATCGTTGATGATACTCATCGAGCCGTTGTTCAGCCCGACGAGCAGCCTTCTTGCTCGAGTCTCCTTTAGAAGAGTCAGAGGAAGAGGATGAAGAGGCCTACCGGTGTATAGAGTGCAACCGCCATGGCTCCTTCTCACTGCGTCGCCTGTGAGAACGATCGGAATGGTGGGAGATGGATCGTCGCCGTTTCGAGGTTTCCCTATGGCGAGACCTCGGGAATGAGTGGTGGGAGGCCTCAGGAGGGGTCCTTCCCTGATGAGGTTGAATGGTTTCATGACCTTCCTCGTGGAGCGGAGGGGGCTGAGGCGGCGGCCCAGGCATGTCAGCGAAGCAATGCTCCTGTAGTCCCCGCACCACCATCATCAGATCCTGCACTTGATGGGCCAAGCATCTAGCCGATCGAATTGGCTAACCTGCGGTGGCGCAGGAGGTGGAATACGCTCCACAGCCTGTGGGATACGCTCCATAGCCTGACTGGTAGAAGCATCATGAGCTCGCGTGGTCACCATCGTCTCCCTTGCAGAGGTCAAAGGTTGAGCCATCCCGCCCTTCCTGGCATGCCAATCTGTTGCTGCCAAGTCACCGGTGATGAGCACTGGGAGCGTCGAGATCTTCGTGGGCCTTCGAGGATGGGAAAAGACCGCCTTCTTCCTTCGGGAACCTGCAAGAAGTCCCGGGCCGGTGGTTCCGGCAGGGACCCTCCGACGCTCAAATTAGTTAACTCATAGAACAGTAGTCTATTTTTTTGTAAGTTGGAGAAAGAGAAAGGGATCCAAAGAGAGAGAGCCCCCCACGTCGAGCTCGGGTCCTCTTTTTATACATGTCCTAGGGGTCGCCCTTACCCCGTTTGAATCTACTTTGTTAGGTAGGATGAACTTTGGGAATGGTGAGCAGGTGAGCTATTGCTGAATAAGTGTCGCGCATATCGGTAACTACGTAGCGCTTGTAACTGCCCGTGATTTTGGCGAATGGTAGGTGAATAGATTGCGTCGTAGTATTAAGTTTGTTCAGCATTGAAGTTCGGCTTCATGATTTGAACCGCGTCGATGGCTGAAATTGGAGCCAGAATTGGAGCGGGGCTGATGTTGTAGCCGAAAGCCGATGCCGGAGCAAGAAGCCGATGCCGGAACCGATGTTGTAGCCGAAAGCCGATGCCGAAAAGAGAAGCCGATGCCGGAACCGAAAGATGAGAGGAAGTGCTGTGGCCAACGTGGAGCCTACGTGGATGACGTGCCGGACGGTATGGCCCTGCTACGATGTAACGTTCTGAATGTGACGGGCATTTAAAGCGCTTTGTTTTTTTTTTAATTAGCGTGCAGACGAAAATGCCCTTTCCCTCCATTCTATCGCCATTTTACGTTGGATTTCATCTGTGCAAGAAAAACTCTTTCTTCTCCCTCGCTCTGGCTTTCGGCACGATCCTAAGCCCTCGCTCTGACTTTTCGATCGAAAGGAATTATTTCAACTTCGAGGCTAATGACTACTTGGCTACTGGAAGAAATGTTGTCCGCAGCACAAAACATTCTTTCGTTATGAGGTTGTTGTGGTTTATGAGCTTGACGATAGGGTTTTCTACTAGGGTGTCATGGGTTTTCAACTAATGCTTTGTCTTAACATTTTGAACTATGGTGTCATGGGTTTTGAACTAGGGTGTCATGGGTTTTTCTTCAAGGGTGTCAAGGGTTTTGAACTAATGCTTTGTATTATCATTTGAACTTTGGTGTCGTGGGTTTTGAACTAGGGTGTCGTGGGTTTTGAACTAGGGTGTCGTGGGTTTTCAACTAGGGTGTCGTAGGTTTTGAACTAATGCTTTGTCTTAACGTTTTGAACTAGGGTGTCATAGGTTTTGAACTAGGGTGTCGTGGGTTTTGAACTAGGGTGTCATGGGTTTTGAACTAGGGTAGAACGAATGGCAGCAAACACCCCAGGAGGAATTCGCCCCCCTCGTGAACAGAAACCATCAATGAAGAGAGTGTGGGGAAGCCAAATACTGTGACACCCTAGTACCAATGCTGCGATATCCATGCTTAAAACTGACCATGGAAAGAATCCCCGCGACATCCCCTTGTGGAAATCGGCCGAAAATCATTCGCGACACCCCAGTTGAAATCTCACGACACCCTAGCTTTAAGGCGACGACACCCGTGCTTAAAACGGACCACGGAGAAAATCCCCGCGACACCCCCCGTGGAATTCGATCGAAAATCATTCGCGACACCCTAGTTGAAATCTCATGACACCCTAGCTTTAAGGAGATGACACACATGCTTAAAACTGACCACGGAGAGAATCCCCGCGACACCCCTAGTCCAATTCGGCCAAAATCCTTCGCGACACCCAGTTGGAATCTCACGACACCTAGCTATAAGGAGATGACACCAGTGTTTAAAACTGAACACGGAGAGAATCCCCGCGACACCCCCTGGTCGAATTCAGCCAAAAATCCTTCGCGACACCCCAGTTGAAATCTCACGACACCCTAGCTTTAGGGCGACGACACCCGTGCTTACAAATGACCACGGAGAGAATCCCAGCGACACCCCTGTGGAATTCGGCCAAAAATCATTCGCGACACCTCAGTTGAAATCTCACGACACCCTAGCTTTAATGAGACGACACCCTTATTTAAAACTGACCACATAGAGAATCCCCGTGACACCCTAGTTCGAATTCGGCCGTAAATCCTTCGCGACACCCCAGTTGAATTCTCACGACACCCTAGCTTTAAGGTGATGACACCCTTGCTTAAAATGGACCACGGAGAGAATCCCCGCGACACCCCCCAGTGGAATTCAGCCGAAAATCATTCGCGACACCCCAGTTGAAATCTCACGACACCCTAGCTATAAGGAGATGACACCCGTGCTTAAAACTGAACACGGAGAGAATCCCCGCGACACCCCTGGTCGAATTCGGCCGAAAATCCTTCGCGACACCCCAGTTGAAATCTCACGACACCCTAGCTTTAGGGCGACGACACCCATGCTTACAAATGACCACGGAGAGAATCCCAGCGACACCCCTGTGGAATTCGGCCGAAAATCCTTCGTGACACCCTAGTTGAAATCTCACGACACCCTAGCTTTAAGATGATGACACCCGTGCTTAAAACGGACCACAGAGAGAATCCCCGTGACACCCCCTGGTGGAATTCGGTCGAAAATCATTCGCGACACCCCAGTTGAAATCTCACGACACCCTAGCTTTAAGGAGACGACACCCTTACTTAAAACTGACCACATAGAGAATCCCCACGATACCCTAGATCAATTTCGGCCGTAAATCCTTTGCGACACCCCAGTTGAAATCTCATGACACCATAGCTTTAAGGCGACAACGCCCATGCTTGAACAAGGCAGGAATTTTGACATCACCCTAGTACTAATTCGACAACACCCTAGTAACTCAGTTATGCCATCTTTTCAAGAAAAGTTGCAAAACGTGAGCAGTTCCTATGGGTTTGCGGGTCAGTGTGATGTGATCGTAGCGATCCTAGTGCCCTTTCATATTTCTCTGAGGTCGGCATAAACCCTAGAGGTCCTTCATCTGTTGCTCGAGAAGCCATCCTTTTTCTCAAGAAGCCATCCTTCGTTTCTTGCTTGAGAAGCCGCTGGTCTCCTAAATTTCTTCCATAGTTCATTCTTCCATATACTTCATTCATGGAAGTATACTTCCTAGAGCTGGGGAGTCGTTAGCCAAGAGCTGGAATGTCATCGTGCTAAAATCTTTGGTGTCCGTTCACGAGAACTAGGATATCGTAGGTTTTCACCTTTTGGGTGTCGCCGCGCTAGAGCTAGGGAGTCGTTAGCCAAGAGATGGGGTGTCGTCGGGCTAAAATCTTCGGTGTCCATTCGTGAGAACTGGGATGTCGTAGGTTTTCGCCTTTCGGGTGTCGCCGCGCTAGAGCTAGGGAGTCATTAGCCAAGAGCTGGGGTGTCATCGCGCTAAAATCTTCAGTGTCCGTTTGCGAGTACTGGGATGTCGTAGGTTTTTGCCTTTCGGGTGTCGCCGCGCTTCAGCTAGGGAGTCGTTAGCCAAGAGCTAGGGTGTCGTCGTGCTAAAATCTTCGATGTCCATTTGCGAGTACTGGGATGTCATAGGTTTTTGCCTTTCGGGTGTCGTCGCGCTAGAGCTAGGGAGTCGTTAGCCAAGAGCTGGGGTGTCATCGTGCTAAAATCTTTGGTGTCCGTTCGCAAGAACTGGGATGTCGTAGGTTTTTGCCTTTCGAGTGTCGCCGCGCTAGAGCTAGGGAGTCATTAGCCAAGAGCTGGGGTGTCGTCACACTAAAATCTTTGGTGTCGTTCGCGAGTACTGGGATGTCGTAGGTTTTCGCCTTTCGGGTGTCGCCGCGCTACAGCTATGGAGTCATTAGCCAAGAGCTGGGATGTCGTTGTGCTAAAATCTTCGGTGTTCGTTCGCGAGAACTGGGATGTCGTAGGTTTTCGCCTTTCGGATGTCGCCATGCTAGAGCTAGGGAGTCATTAGCCAAGAGCTGGAGTGTCTTCGCACTAAAATCTTCGATGTCCGTTCGTGAGTACTGGGATGTCGTAGGTTTTCACTTTCGGGTGTCGCTGCGCTAGAGCTAGGGAGTCGTTAGCCAAGAGCTGGGGTGTCGTCGTGCTAAAATCTTCGTTGTCCATTCGCGAGAACTGGGATGTCGTAGGTTTTCTCCTTTCGGGTGTCGCCGCGCTAGAGCTAGGGAGTCATTAGCCAAGAGCTGGGGTGTCATCGCGCAAAATCTTCAGTGTCCATTCGCGAGTACTGGGATGTCATAGGTTTTCGCCTTTCGGGTGTTGCCGCGCTAGAGCTGGGGAGTCGTTAGCTAAGACCTGGAGTGTCATCGCGCTAAAATCTTCGATGTCCGTTTGCAAGAACTGGGATATCAGGTTTTCACCTTTCGGGTGTCGCCGCGCTAGAGCTAGGGAGTCGTTAGCCAAGAGATGGGGTGTCGTCGCGCTAAAATCTTCGGTGTCCGTTTGTGAGAACTTGGATGTCGTAGGTTTTCGCCTTTCGGGTGTCGCCGCGCTAGAGCTAGGGAGTCATTAGCCAAGAGCTGGGGTGTCGTCGTGCTAAAATCTTCGGTATCCGTTCGCGAGTACTGGGATGTTGTAGGTTTTCACCATTCGGGTGTCGCCGCGCTTCAGCTAGGGAGTCGTTAGCCAATAGCTGGGGTGTTGTCGCGCTAAAATCTTCGGTGTCCGTTCGCGAGTACTGGGATGTCGTAGGTTTCCGCCTTTCGGGTGTCGCTATGCTAAAGCTAGGGAGTCGTTAGCCAAGAGCTGGGGTTTCATCATGCTAAAATCTTCGGTGTCCGTTCGCAAGAACTGGGATGTCGTAGGTTTTTGCCTTTCGGGTGTCGCGCGCTAGAGCTAGGGAGTCATTAGCCAAGAGCTGGGGTGTCGTCATGCTAAAATCTTCAGTGTCCGTTCGCAAGTACTGGGATGTCGTAGGTTTTCGCCTTTCGGGTGTCGCCGCGCTAGAGCTATGGAGTCCTTAGCCAAGAGCTGGGGTATCGTCGTGCTAAAATCTTTGGTGTCCGTTCGTGAGAACTTGAATGTCGTAGGTTTTCGCCTTTCGGATGTCGCCGTGCTAGAGCTAGGGAGTCATTAGCCAAGAGCTGGGGTGTCATCGCACTAAAATCTTCGATGTCCGTTCGCGAGTACTGGGATGTCGTAGGTTTTCGCCTTTCGGGTGTCGCTGCGCTAGAGCTAAGGAGTTGTTAGCCAAGAGCTGGGGTGTCATCGCACTAAAATCTTCGGTGTCATTCGTGAGTACTAGGATATCATAGGTTTTTGCCTTTCGGGTGTTGCCGCGCTAGATCTAGGGAGTCGTTAGCCAAGAGCTGGTGTGTCGTCGTGCTAAAATCTTCGGTGTCCGTTCGCGAGAACTGGGATGTCATAGGTTTTCGCCTTTCGGGTGTTGCCGCGCTAGAGCTAGGGAGTCATTAGCCAAGAGCTGGGGTGTCGTCACGCTAAAATCTTCGGTGTCCATTCGCGAGTACTGGGATGTCGTAGGTTTTCACCTTTCGGGTGTCGCCGCGCTAGAGCTATGGAGTCGTTAGCCAAGAGCTGTGGTGTCGTCGCGCTAAAATCTTTGGTGTCCGTTCGTGAGTACTGTGATGTCGTAGGTTTTTGCCTTTCGGGTGTCGCTGCACTAGAGCTACGGAGTCGTTAGCCAAGAGCTGGGGTGTCGTCGCGCTAAAATCTTCTGTGTCCATTCGCGAGAACTGGGATGTCGTAGGTTTTCGCCTTTCGGGTGTCGCTGTGCTAGAACTAGGGAGTCGTTAGCCAAGAGATGGGATATCGTCATGCTAAAATCTTCAGTGTCTGTTCGCAAGAACTGGGATGTCGTAGGTTTTCGCCTTTTGGGTGTCGCCGCGCTAGAGCTAGGGAGTCATTAGCCAAGAGCTGGGGTGTCGTCGCGCTAAAATCTTCGATGTCCGTTCACGAGTACTGGGATGTCGTAGGTTTTTTCCTTTCGGGTGTCGCCGCGCTAGAGCTAGGGAGTCGTTAGCCAAGAGCTGGGGTGTCGTCGCGCTAAAATCTTCGGCGTCCGTTCGTGAGTATTGGGATGTCATAGGTTTTCGCTTTTGGGTGTCGCCGTGCTAGAGCTAGGGAGTCGTTAGCCAAGAGCTGGGGTGTCGTCGCACTAAAATCTTCGGTGTCCATTTGCAAGAATTGGGATGTCATAGGTTTTCACCTTTCGGGTGTCGCCGCGCTAGAGCTAGGGAGTTGTTAACCAAGAGCTGGGGTGTAGTCGTGCTAAAATCTTCGATGTCCGTTCGGGAGTACTGGGATGTCGTAGGTTTTCTCCTTTCGGGTGTCGCCGCGCTAGAGCTAGGGAGTCGTTAGCAAAGAGCTGGGGTGTCATCGTGCTAAAATCTTGGTGTCTGTTCGCGAGAACTGGGATGTCGTAGGTCTTCGCCTTTCAGGTGTCGCCGCGCTAGAGCTAGGGAGTCGTTAGCCAAGAGCTGGGGTGTTGTCGCGCTAAAATCTTCGATGTCTGTTCGCAAGTACTGGGATGTCATAGGTTTTTGCCTTTCGAGTGTCACCGCGCTAGAGCTAGGGAGTCGTTAGCCAAGAGCTGGGGTGTCGTCGCGCTAAAATCTTCGGTGTCCATTCGCAAGTACTGAGATATCGTAGGTTTTTGCCTTTCGGGTGTCGTGGGTTATGAACTAGGGTGTCGTGGGTTTGAACTGATGCTTTGTCTTAAGGTTTTGAACTTGGGTGTCGTGGGTTATGAACTAGGGTGTTATGGGTTTTCAACTAGGGTGTCGTGGGTTTGAACTGATGCTTTGTCTTAAGGTTTTGAACTAGGGTGTCGTGGGTTATGAACTAGGGTGTCATGGGTTTCCAACTAGGGTGTCGTGGGTTTAAACTGATGCTTTGTCTTAAGGTTTTGAACTAGGGTGTCGTGGGTTATGAACTAGGGTGTCGTGGGTTTCCAACTAGGGTGTCGTGGGTTTGAACTGATGCTTTGTCTTAAGGTTTTGAACTAGGGTGTCGTGGGTTATGAACTAGGGTGTCGTGGGTTTTGAACTGAAGCTTTTTCTTAAGGTTTTAAACTAGGGTGTCATGGGTTATGAACTAGGATGTCATGGGTTTCCAACTAGGGTGTCGTGGGTTTAAACTGATGCTTTGTCTTAAGGTTTTGAACTAGGGTGTTGTGGGTTATGAACTAGGGTGTCGTGGGTTTTCAACTAGGGTGTCATGGGTTTGAACTGATGCTTTGTCTTAAGTTTTTGAACTAGGGTGTCGTGGGTTATGAACTAGGGTATCGTGCGTTATGAACTAGGGTGTCGTGGGTTTTGAACTGATGCTTTGTCTTAAGGTTTTGAACTAGGGTGTCGTGGGTTATGAATTAGGGTGTCGTGGGTTTTCAACTAGGGTGTCGTGGGTTTGAACTGATGCTTTGTCTTAAGGTTTTGAATTAGGGTGTCGTGGGTTTTGAACTGATGCTTTGTCTTAAGGTGAACTTTGACTGTGGTAGAAGAAGCAAGCGAGAGAGGGAGGGGGAAGGGAAGTTGGCAGGGAAGAGATGATGCTAGGGCTGATCAATGCGAACCCGGTGGTCCACGCGAAGAAGGAGAGGGTTGCTCGCCCAGAGGATTCCCACGCCGAAGACACCGTCTATGCCCTCGACGTCTTTGGTATCCTCACTCCGATGATCCATTCATCTCTTCCGATAAGATGGCGGGTTGAAGTAGGTTGAAGTGAAATGACATTTTTATCTGCACACCAATGGTGAAAGGCTGAACGACTTTAATGGATGTACTATCAAAAAGTAACATTATCTCACTGCTATTCTGTTCCATCGTGTCAGACCATATGGGATCCATGTGGACCAATGAAAAAAAGCGGTGCAGCTCACGTAGGATTTGCTGCACCGGAGGCGGTGTACAAAGACTTTTCCATAGGTGTTTTAGTAATCTAATTCTGTTTGTCTTTCTGACCTTAGGAAAAGCCTTTGCTATTATGTTTTATGTATGCTTTATAAAATCCTCTCCTGATTGATGCGTTGCATGTTGAATTAGGCTGCTGGTGGATTTTTCCAAATATCGGTTTCAGTGGTCTAAGTACACGGGATTATCTAGGTTGGGTTGTTCTCTCTGTTTGATTTGATTGTTTTTGATGTCATACCATTGCATCAAGGAGATTGGTCTTTAGATGTGATTGATATTTGCCTCAACAGATACTGTCTGCACACTTCAGGTTCGTTAGATTTTGCAATATCTTTCAGCTTTTCTTTAAATCACTGACTAGCTATTGCAGTGATATCCTGAACTTCTGGTATTTTAAGTGCAGGTCCTTCATCAAGATGAGACCCCTCGTCTGTATAGTTTGGTTTTTGGGGAAGGAGTTGTAAATGATGCTACATCCGTTGTTCTCTTTAATGCAATCCAAAGGTCGATGTTTCTAAATTATAAGGCTGGGCAGCAGTTCATGTTATTGGACATTTTCTATACTTATTTTCAACGAGCACTATCCTGGGGATTGCTGTAAGATCCATTTTTTCACTCCTTTAAGACATGATCAGGCTTCTGATTATCTACCTGATTTTTGAAGAAATGCTGCATGAAAAAAAATCTTTAGTCTTTGAATGAATTACACAAAACTTCTTGGGAAGACGAAATAAACATGAAACATAATTTCCTAGCTACTTATCTCTTTCTTAAGCCATGATTTGTGTAAGCCAGCGTCATTGCAGGTTCTAATGTGCTGGGCAAAACTGGCTTATATGCTGTGCTCTTGTATGTTCTCATGGCAAAGCATTCATTCATTATCTGAATATGCTTGCAGATTCCATCTACCAGCCTTGAAGCCCTCACCAAGCTAGAGATACTTGATTTAAGTTGTAATGCATCCTCATTGCCAGAACCTTCTGTCCTTTCAAGCTTGTCACAATTGCAGGAACCGTACCTAAGGTCAGAAGCAACCAGTAAATATCTGAAATAACTGCTTTAATTTGTAAGCATGTTATTCAGACTTCTAATTCACAGACGAATGCAGCTGGGCCAATTCCCTGCAGGCCTACTGTGCTTACAGCAATTAAGAATTCTCAATTTAAGCCAGAACTCTATTGTATCAATTCCTCATGTAATCACCTGTTGCTTCTAGCATTCTAAAACTCATGCTTTAGAACTCGATTAAGTAGCAAATCCAGATATTTCACTTCATTGTTTTTAGATAATCAAAGGATCTTCTGATAATGAACTGGTGAACTTTTAAGAAATCAAGGTCTTGGTCTGCTAACTTACTTTTGAAGTTTGAATTCCACTTAAGCTTTAATTTTGATAATAAAGACTGAGCTAACATAAAATGATGTCTATTAATTCTATGTCGTTTCTTTTTATATTCTTCTTTTAAGTATATGCCAGCATCCAGTTCTGTTTAAAGGCTGATATGTTTGTCATGATGGAAACAGGAAATCAAGGACTTGACTTCTCTGATAGAGCTTGACCTGTCTGACAACAACATTACTGCGCTTCCTCCACAGCTGGTCCGATTGCTTGGCTTATATCTCTTACCTTCTGTTCAAACTTGTGTTATTGTTATCATCTCTATCAGTGGCTTTAATGACCCCGAGATAGAAACCCATGTCTTTCAACATGAATAAATTTTGTGAATGCTAAAGCAGTTTAAATAGATGTTAGCCTGATTTGCCATGTTCATAGTTCATTTCATGACCATGTGCTAGCATCAGTCGGTTTGATGTGCATGTTGCTCTAATGACACATTCATCACTAACACTGCATTGCCTTAGGAACATTGATAATATAACTCTCTACCAAAAGAAAAAGGTATGTGATATGGTTATCAAAAAATACAACATGAAATTATTAACATTGGCAGCTGAAGGGTCATAGCATTACCTTCAAGCCCTTGGGCATTTATTAACCCTTCATTGTCCTCTTGTCAGTGCCTTATTGAATCAACAAAAAATTTGACAATTATAATCAGCAGATGTTGTCATATCTTCTTTGTTTTTAAGCATTTGTTTGCAAATTTTTTAGCCAATAGAACATTATGTTTCAGAATTTGCACTTGTGAACTTCTAAGATTGAAATTTATTGAACAGGGTTTGCTTGAACCCGGCCTGCAAGTCCTGAAGCTAGATGGGAACCTGCTAAGAAGGTATCATTGAAAGTGTTCCTTGTTTCCAGTTTGCTCTTTATTCTGATAAATTCTGCTCGAGCATTGGAATTCACTTTTTGATTCCCAACTCAGTGGCATGTATGAAAAGAATTGCTCCATTTAGAAAGAGACAGGGGCGGGGGGTCCTGAAAGTGAATCAATGGATATCATGTGTTAAATGTCAGCAAGCACAGGAACGAAGTAATAGAGTTTAGAACTTTAGATTATTCTAAAGGCCATTTTCTTATGTTGGCATAGGCTTAAAATATTATATTAATATCAGGCAAAGATGCATGGTTTCAGTCCTGTTTCTGCAACTCATTTTAGTCTTAGTTGTTTGGTCACATATATTTTGCATATAGCTTCGCTGGCAGGTGGATCCTGATATTGAAAGTTGCATTACTGCCACATTTTTCTTGCTGTTTGTGTTCTTTCTTGGATAAAGTGCAATGCTCATGAAATTGCAAGATGCACGCCTCTTTTCATCTTTTGTGGTCCATGAATGTTATGATGTCCTGTTTGTCCCTCACTAAGTTTAGTGTCAAAATCACTATTGGGTCTCTCATTGGTGTAGCAGATATGCCCAAACATTCATATTCTTTTACCCTATTGGGTTGCATCTCCTTGTATTTACGTGTCTTTATAGAATGTCAGCGTTAAGCTATCTTAGGTAATTCAATTGTACTTTGAATCTTTTTATATTTTATCTCATCCTTATCGATCCATTTAAATCTTATGTAATTTGATTTGTATCCCCATGTGCAGCTCTACTCATGGCCATGATGAAGTCATCCTTGATGCCAAGAATTACACGCTATCTCATGCACTCTAAACAACTTGGACGGTGTAGCTTGCATTTTGCGTGTTTAGGTTTTTAATATAAGAAGCCCCTTTCTTGTTTTCTGATTTTAAAGGGACGGCAATGTACATATCAGATATTTTTCACTTTGGTATCCATATGTAGTACAATATTTATTCTTGTTGCTAGGAAAAAGTAAAACGTAAAGAAGCATATATATGTATCTGAAATCTTTTTGACCCTTGAATCATCGTCCTATTCTTTTATATTTGATGAAATTCTCTAAATTTTGCATATCAAGTGATGCTCTTAAAATTTAATGACTGTATTCTACTTTTGTTAAAATTTAAATGTGCAAACTAGCTGTTCAAGCTCGGAGCTTGAAGAACTGGACATAGAAGGAGGAATGATAATTTAAAATAGAAATATAATTTTTAAATATTAAACAATTTAAAATATAATAAATATAACTTTTTTTATGATTTAAACATTTTTTGTAGGAAAAAAATATTTATTTATTTATTTTTCTATAATTGAATTTATTGCTGCAGGTAAAAATGGTTAAAAAATAAAAATTTAAAAAAATTACCTTATTATTTTTTCCTACGATTTTAAGAAATTTCATAAGAAAAGATGTGGATAAATTTTTTTTTTTTGATTTTTTCCTACGGTTTTGGGGTTTTTTTTTGTAGGGAAAGAAATTATTCAAAATTATTATTAGCCAACCTTTTTCTGCGATTTTAAGAATTTTTGTAGGGAAAGATGTGAATAAAAAAAAATTTTTAAATTTTTTTCTATGATTTTGGAGTTTCTCATAGGAAAAGAAATTATTAAAAATTATTATTAGCCAACTTTTCCCTAAAATTTTAAGAACCGTCATAGGGAAAGATGTGGATAATTTTTTTTTAATTTTTTCCTACGGTTTTTAATTTTCATAGGCAAAAGTTTTTCAAATTTAAATTTAAATTTCAAATTCTAGTCACTCTTTCCCTACAAAATATGAACTTTTCTCTATAAAAAAAAATCGTAGGGAAAAGGTCTACTCTTTGCCTACGATTTTTGAAAGTCGTAGGCAATGACTTTCCTTGACGTACTTTTGCCTATGACCATTTTTAGCTTTTGCCTACGATAAAAAATCGTAGGGAAAAGTTTTCTCTACGATTTTTCTATCTTTTCTTCCAAAAAAAATTGTAGGCAAAGTTGATTTTTTTGTAATGTGTTGAGCTAATTTGATTTAAACAGTGGTGCCTACCATACCGATTACACTAGGCCAACGACAACGAGGCAGAATGAGGGATCGAGAAGGGAATTGACAATGTTCTCTAGAGACATTTGACTAACCCCCAAAAAAACAAAAAGAAAGAAAATAAAAAAAATGATAATGCTTACAAAAATCTCTACAGCATACTTATGAGGTTAGGATTGTTTGATGTCATGCCTATTTACTAGTACCATGCAAAATTGATGTGAGCTCTCAAGGGCACCGAGGCCTGCTAGAATATAATGGAGGGAGAACCTGGATGACTTCAAAGTAGAGTTGGCCAAATGCCAATTTAAACCATGCTGGCAGCTAAGCTTGATGCTTATGTCTAGGGCCGACCTGATTCAGCTATCTATATGTTTGACCAGCTTTGGTCCAAACTCAAAGAGCCTGATCCACTCATCAGGTCCAAATTTTCTTTCTTTTCTCCTTGTTAGGATTGTTTCCAATACAAATTATTTTTTGAAGAGAAATCTAATAGAGATATAGACTAAAAGATTTGATTTATGTTATGTCTTTATATTTTAATGAGAATTGATTTTGAGCAATGTGTGCCATTTACTATATATGTGCATGTGTCTAGTATTTACAAAGAGTATTTGATCTAGTGTGTAGAGTACGGCTTACACACAGAAGACTAGATCATTGGTTCTTTTGGAATACAAGTTTATTGTTCACAGTTTTAGATGGAATTGGACACACCATCAGTAGAACTATAGCACAAATTTTTAGTAGGTCTGTCTTGACTACGGGGAATGGTTTATTCTAACTATTTATGCTAGTACACTTTGTGTGTATTGAACAGGATCCAGTTGAGTTAATTATTTTATACTAACTTTATAAAATAATTTAAAACTCATGAATATTATGATTACTTATGCTCTTAATCTGAATTCTATTTCTAGACACGTGTATGTAGTGATTATTGCTTTGATTACACATAGAGTGAGATTCTATATGAGTCAATAAACTCAGTGGGTTGGGCAATAACATTATATATATGGTGAATATTAATAGTTGAAGGAAACCACGTCCTGATAAATTGGATTGATGGTATCCCCTTGAGGAAGCTTATAAGTTTTGATTGTATCAAATCTTGCAAGTGGATTTTGAATCAGATACATCAAATAAGTTAAGTTGATAGGTCTCAAGGATAATAAAAGCCAATTAAATTATATTGTCAGTAATTAAATTTAATTGGTGGATATCTGTATTCTTAACATTGGGAGATAATAAGTATTTAATATTAAAGGCTCAAAAATATAAATTCGAATATGATTAGGAGTACAATTATAATTCTTTAGTGGAATGAATTGTAATTTACGTAATTGAATCCTAACCCGGGGTAGGATTGGGAGATTTAATTACGTGGGAAGTCCTTTTCATATTTGCCTATTGGTCCCTGTTGTAGCCCTATAAATACCCTCTCAGTTGGTTGCTAGGGTTAAGGTTTTGAGAACATTTTTGGAAAAGAAAAACAAGAAACCCTAGGATGGCCAAGAGATCCCACCATCTTGTAAGAGAAAGAAGGTATTTTCAAAATACGGTGGAAGGCTAAAAGGTAGAGGTCGAGCAATCGAATCAAAGTGTTCCAAAGTTCAAATATGAAGGTATGATCTTGTACTCATAGATTAGAACGGTAAATTTTTTTGTATTACTCATATACGCTATAGTCATGATCTTAGGGGTATCCTGCGTTCCCCAATAGTGGTATCAGAGCCACGGCTGATACTGTATATGAATAATACGGCCATGTTCTCCATTAATCGGAATATGCATGCGTGGGATAGATCGTGCTTGCTGCTAACGTTGTTTTGCAGGTTTCTATCCTGTTATTATGGTCACATGAATGTATGTGTTTTGATTTAATATTGTTTAGATCTATTTTATACTCTGGTTTAAGGAGGAATAGGATCATTGTATTATTTCATAGCATGTATGCTCCGGTTTTTTGAGAGCTTTGTGATTGTAAATACGTAGCATGTGAACTCCTATATGGAGGCATAGGATTTTTGTAATATGGTACGGCTCTGATGGAGGAAGAAGACCTGCTGCAAATTGCAGGATAGGATTCTAAGGAGAATCCGTTGCAGGATATGATTCTAAGGAGAATCGGTTGCAGGATATGATTCTAAGGAGAATCGGTTGCAGGATAGGATTCTAAGGTGAATCCGTTGTAGGATATGATCAGAAAGTAGATAGGATTCTAAGGAGAATCCGTTGCAGGAAAGGATTCTGAAGGAAAATCCGAAAGAATCGCAAGAGCAAAGAAAATCCGAAGGAATCGCAGGTCGATCCCCGCTGGGGGCCAGCCCCCAGACCCCCGTATGCGAAGCGGCAAATCGTCGAGCAAAGTAGCAATCATGATGCAATGGGGATCTTCATTTGCATGAAGAATTTTGACCATAATAATAGGGATTTTATTTATATTGTTTATATTGGTTATGTTGCATACTTGATTGTTTATCCTTTTGTTCTTATGTCTATAACTAGGAGAACATGGTTAATTGGATAATCACTTGCTGTTTGTGTTTTGATATATTCAAAATTCCAAGACTAATGTGAATATGGGCAACTAGAGAGTAAAATTTATTCCCAATTTTAATTTAATTTTTTTTAAATTAAGGGAATTAAGAGTTTTATTTGTTGCATATATATATATATATATAGACCACTACTATGGGATTTTGAATTTATAAGATAATCAAACACAAGTTTTATAACCCTCAAAATATTGTTTAAATAACTAAGTGGGAGAGGGAATTAATCACATTTAAATCCCATGGTCCCATCACTTGTTTATTGGTGAGGTAGTAAATTTCACGTGTTGGCATTAGTGCTTTCCTCCCCATAGGATGAAATTGATTGCCAGCTCACCAAGAATAATCCCTAGTAGTTGTTAATGTTGGATTACCTCTCCATTTTAGGGATCCACCATGGGACAATGGATCTAGGATTGAGTGATGGTATACACTTAGGTATAAATATTGGTATCCTCCCCATCGGAGTCACTACAAATATTTATATGACCAAAGTTAGCTAGTTAATTAATTTTACTTGGTATGTTACCTTTTACCTAGATAGTAAAATTAATAGGTTTTATCTATCTAGATAAATGATGAGTAGTAGACGTCCTCCCATCGAGGCATACTATTCAAAATGTACTAGGCTGCTGGCAAATTCTTTTATTTTGTAGTGGTTGAGGGGCCCTACTTGTAATATTGAATTTAAAGTTTATTGCTCATTATATCTTATTTGATGTATGAATGATTCTCAGAATTAAAATATCTTCTTTCAATCCACTTACTGTGATACTCAAAGAAAACAAATTGACTGGTCCTAATTACATTGATTGGAAAAGAAACTTGGATATAGTGTTAACTGCAGAAGGGTATAAGTATGTGCTCACTCAGGTCTGTCCCGTAGAGCCCGGTGAAGGGGCTTCAGATGAGGAGTCCCAAGCTTATCGTAAGTGGGTTAAGGCTAATGAGATGGCGCAGTGTTACATATTGGCATCTATGTCAAATGTTCTGCAACATCAGCATCAATCTATGCCCTCTGCCTATGACATGATGTTCAACCTCAAAGAAATGTTTGGGGATCAGAGTCATGCAGCTAGGCAGACTGCGATGAAAGAACTGATGAACACTAATATGGCTGAAGGAACTCTTGTCAGGGATCATGTTCTAATGATGATTAGTCTTCTGAATGAACTGAAGATCCTTGGAGCGGAGATGGATGGGGAAACCCAGGTTGATATCATTCTCCAGTCCCTACCTGCTTCTTTTAAGCAGTTCTGCCTAAATTATACCATGAACAAAATGAATTTTTCACTGGCAGAGCTACTTAAAGAACTTCAGGTAGTAGAGAGTTTCATTAAGAAGCATGCAGTTACTATGGTTACTGAAAAAGGTTCTTCTTCGAAGTCTCATGCTAAGAAGAAGAAAAAGGTTCAGAAAAAGAAACAGCATCAGGCCCCACAGCCCAATGGGGAAATAAAAAAGAAGGGAAAGTGCTTCGTCTGCAAGCAGCCAGGTCACTGGAAGCAGCAGTATCCAGTTTGGCTTGCTAGGAAACAGGCTAGAGGTATATCTCATTCACTTGTAGTTGAAACTTGTTTAGTGGTATTATCTACCAGTGGTTGGTGTGTAGATACGGGAGCCACTAATCATGTTTGCAATTCTTTGCAGGGGTTCCAACAGACCCGGCAGCTAAGTGATGGGGAGATTTACATATTTCTGGGAGATGGCACGAGAGTGTCAGTAGTTGCAGTGGGAGATTTTAGCTTTTCTTTTAGTAGAAATAGAATTTTAATATTAAAGGAGTATTTTTTTGTACCTTCAATTAGAAGGAATTTAATTTTAGTTTCTAAGTTCGTTGATGATGGATATTCAGTTTATTTTAATGACTCCATTGTTATTAAGAAAAATAAATATTTTATCTGTTCTGGTGGTCTTTATATTATTAATCATGTTTCTCCTACTGTACAACTAAATGAAGTGAATAACTATAATAGACCATGTAAGAGAAAACATCCTTCTGAAATGAATCAAACTTATCTTTGGCACTTGCGCCTAGGTCATATAAATCTAAGACGGATTTCTAGACTGTTCAAGATGGACCATTAGGTTCATTGGAAGTAGAGGCATTACCGGTCTGTGAATCTTGCTTAGAAGGAAAAATGATCAAGCGGCCATTCTCGGCCAAAGGCAATAGAGCTAAGGAGATATTAGAATTGGTTCACTCTGATTTGTGTGGCCCAATGAACATCCAAGCTAGAGGTGGTTTTGAGTACTTTGTCACTTTTATTGATGATTACTCAAGATATGGGTATATTTATCTGATGCGCCGTAAGTCTGAATGCTTTGAAAAATTTAAAATTTTTAAGGCAGAAACGGAGATCCGTCATGGTAAAAATATCAAGACACTATGATCCGATCGTGGTGGCGAGTACCTCTTAGGGGAGTTCACATATTACTTATTAGATGCTGGGATTGAATCCCAGTTATCTGCACCTGGCACGCCACAGTAGAATGGTGTAGCTGAAAGAAGGAATAGGACTCTTATGGATATGGTTAGATCTATGATGAGTTATTCAGACTTACCTATTTTGTTTTGGGGATATGCATTAGAGACAGCTGCATATATTCTTAACTTGGTACCATCTAAGTCAGTACCTAAGACACCCACAAAACTGTGGACTGGGCGCAAGCCTAGTCTAAGACATGTTCGGGTTTGGGGTTGTCTAGCACATGTACTAAAAGGCAAACCAGATAAGTTGGAATCAAGGACAGATGTATGCTTCTTTATTGGATATCCTAAAGGAACAAAAGGTGGTTTATTTTATTGTCCTAAGGATCAGAAGGTCATTGTTAGCACCAATGCCCAATTCTTAGAGGAGAACTATATTATAGACCACAAACCCAGAAGTAAAATTGCTCTAGAAGAGTTGAGAGGCGATAAAACTAGACTGGCTCCTTTAATACCAATAGTACAAGCAGAAACACCACAAGAAAGTGGGTTCCCAAACTTTTCATTAACTATTCGTAGTGGGAGAAGTATAGTAACACGAACTGACCCTGAATTGGTACAAAAGGATACCATTAATGCACCAGTTTCAGAACCAGTGCAGGTTGATGGAGCACAAGGATCAGAGTCAGATCATATTACTACAAGCACATACAATCAGGTTGTGCCTCGTCGTAGTGGGAGGGTTGTAAATACACCTAAACGATATATGTTCCTTGGAGAGTCATATGACAGAATCTCTGATGAACTGGATACTGAACCCAGTAGCTACAATGAAGCATTACAGGATAAAGATGCAACTCTTTGGCAAAATGCTATGAAATCAGAGATAGAGTCTATGCACTTTAATCAGGTCTGGGATCTTGTGGAACCACCCGAAGGAGTAAAACCCATCGGATGCAAGTGGATCTATAAGAAGAAGAGAGGAGCAGACGGAAAGGTGGAAACCTTCAAGGCTAGGCTAGTTGCAAAAGGTTTTACTCAGAAAGAAGGGATCGACTATGAGGAAACCTTTTCACCAGTAGCTATGCTTAAGTCTATCCGGATTCTCTTATCCATTGCAGCTCATTTCGATTACGAAGTTTGGCAAATGGATGTCAAGACAGCTTTCCTTAATGGAAATCTTGACGAGTGCATTTACATGATGCAACCAGACGGTTTTATAGTAAAAGGCCAGGAGCACTTGGTGTGCAAGCTTAAGAGGTCCATTTATGGACTTAAGCAGGCATCTAGATCTTGGAATACTCGTTTTGATCAAGCTATTAAATCTTATGGTTTTGATCAAGTCCTGACGAGTCATGTGTGTACAAGAAGCGTGATGGAAAAACTTTGGTGTTTCTGGTGCTATATGTGGATGACATCTTACTTATTGGAAACGATATGGGAGTGTTATCTTCGGTCAAGGTATGGTTATCTGGACAATTTGATATGAAGGACTTGGGAGAAGCAAGTCACATCCTAGGGATCAAGCTTTTGCGAGATCGCAAGCAAAGGATGATATGCTTATCTCAAGCCACTTATATCGATAAAATTCTCACCCGTTTTGGTATGCATAATTCCAAGAAAGGATTTCTTCCTTTCAGGCATGGAATTTCTCTATCTAAGGATCAGTGTCCTAAGACACCTGAAGAGATAGAAAGTATGAAGGCAGTTCCTTATGCTTCTGCAGTAGGAAGCCTAATGTATGCTATGCTATGTACTAGACCTGATATCTGTTTTGCCGTAGGCATGGTTAGCAGATTTCAGTCTAACCCTGGGCGAGAACATTGGACTGCAGTAAAACATATAATTAAGTACCTGAAAAGGACTAAAGATTATATGTTAGTTTACCAAGCAGATAGTCTTATGCCTATAGGATATACAGATTCGGACTTCCAATCAGATAATGAATCTAGGAAATCAACCTCGGGATATGTGTTCACTTTGGGTGGTGGAGCAATTAGCTGGAGGAGTGTGAAGCAAACTTGTGTTGCTGACTCTACCATGGAAGCTGAGTATGTGGCTGCATCTGAGGCTGCAAAAGAGGCTGTTTGGCTAAGAAACTTTCTTTTGGATCTTAGTGTGATACCTTCAGTGCAATTACCTATTACACTTTATTGTGATAATAGTGGGGCAGTTGCTAATTCGAAGGAACCCAGGACCCATAAGAAATCTAAACACATTGAGCGTAAGTATCACCTGATACGTGACATCGTGCAAAGAGGTGACGTGCTGGTGACCAAGGTTACATCTGAGGACAACCTGGCAGACCCTTTTACAAAGAGTTTAACTTCAAAAGTTTTTGATAGACATGTAGAGGGCATGGGAGTTAGATGTGTACAAGCATTGCTTTGAGTCTAAGTGGGAGATTGATAGAGATATAGACTAAAAGATATGCTTTATGTTATGTCTTTATATTTTAATGAGAATTCATTTTGAGCAATGTGTGCCATTTACTATATATGTGCATGTGTCTAGTATTTACAAAGAGTATTTGATCTAGTGTGTAGAGTACGGCTTACACACAGAAGACTAGATCATCGGTTCTTTTGGAATACAAGTTTATTGTTCACAGTTTTAGATGGAATTGGACACACCATCAGTAGAACTGTAGCACAAATTTTTAGTAGGTCTGTCTTGACTACGGGGAATGGTTTATTCTAACTATTTGTGCTAGTACACTTTGTGTGTATTGAACAGGACCCAGTTGAGTTAATTATTTTATACTGACTTTATAAAATAATTTAAAACTCATGAATATTATGATTACTTATGCTCTTAATCCGAATTCTATTTCTAGACACGTGTATGTAGTGATTATTGCTTTGATTACACATAGAGTGAGATTCTATATGAGTCAATAAACTCAGTGGGTTGGGCAATAACATTATATATATGGTGAATATTAATAGTTGAAGGAAACCACGTCCTGATAAATTGGATTGATGATATCCCCTTGAGGAAGCTTATAAGTTTTGATTGTATCAAATCTTGCAAGTGGATTTTGAATCCGATACATCAAATAAGTTAAGTGGATAAGTCTCAAGGATAATAAAAGCCAATTAAATTATATTGTCAGTAATTAAATTTAATTGGTGGATATCTGTAATCTTAACGTGGGGAGATAATAAGTATTTAATATTAAAGGCTCGAAAATATAAATTCGAATATGATTAGGAGTACAATTATAATTCTTTAGTGGAATGAATTGTAATTTACGTAATTGAATCCTAACCCGGGGTAGGATTGGGAGATTTAATTACGTGGGAAGTCCTTTTCATATTTGCCTATTGGTCCCTGTTGTAGCCCTATAAATACCCTCTCAGTTGGTTGCTAGGGTTAAGGTTTTGAGAACATTTTTGGAAAAGAAAAACAAGAAACCCTAGGACGGCCAAGAGACCCCACCATCTTGTGAGAGAAAGAAGGTATTTTCGGAAATATGGCGGAAGGCTAAAAGGTTGAGGTCGAGCAATTGAATCAAAGTGTTCCAAAGTTCAAATCTGAAGGTATGATCTTGTACTCATAGATTAGAACGGTAAAAATTTTTTGTATTACTCATATACGCTATAGCCGTGATCTTGGGGTATTCCGCATTCCCCAACAAAATCTTGGTAGAGGAAGGTTTCCTATCAAGAAGAAAATAGATCTAGGGTCTTATAAGCACATCACCTCCATGATATAATATTGTTTCTAGTTCTACGGGATTTTAAACATAATGCCTCTTATCCATATAAGGCTACCACACCCTGCATAGGTGTATACATCAAAGCAAAATAAATGGTGCAGCTATGATATATAGGATTCTTGGTCATAAAAATGGTAGACTTGTTGTCACATAGTAGTATTGTAGCTTCTTCTTGCTTTTCACCCATATCTTTAAGTATTCTTCTCAACCAAATTATTTGTTGCGCTGCCAAAATAGTTAAAACATATTCTTCTTCATAAGATGATAATGCCACTGTATCTTGCTTCTTTGATGCCCAAGATCTGACACCTAATCATAAAAGAATACATAGCCTAATATGCTCTTCATATCATCAATGCTTCCAGCCCAATTACTATCACAAAACCCAAATAACTTCACAATATCATTTTTGTTTCTTTCATACATGATCACAAAATCCTTAGTATCTTTGATGTATCTAAAGACTCTTTTTGCTTGTCCAAAGTGAATCTTACTTGGTTTTTGTATAAATTTAGAAAGTAAATTTGATGCAAACATTATGTTTAGCCTTGTAATTATTAGATACAATAAACTTTCAATAATGCTACTGTATAATTGTGCATTGGCTTTACCACTTTCATGTTCTTTCATCAACTTAATTTACCATAAAAGGTGTTTTCATAATATTTTATTTTTTTATTTTGAATTTCTTGAGAATGCCTTCTACATACTTCTTTTGACTGATAAAGAAATCGTCTTTCCTTTGATTGATTTCAATTTTCAAAAAATAATGAAGCAAACCCATATCATTTATTTCATATCTTCTCATCATATCACTTTTCAAAGTCAAAATCATATTCTCATTGTTACCAGAAATAATTAAATCATCAACATAAAGAGAAACAATGAGAATATCATTACCTTGCTTCTTTACATAAAGTGTTGGTTCACTTGGACTTCTTAGAAAACCTTTCTCATTGAAGTATGTATCAATTTGAGAGTACCATACTCTGGGTGCTTGCTTCAGCCCATATAATGCTTTTTTCAACTTGTATACCTTGCTTTCTTGACCTTTTATGATGAAGCCTTGAGGTTGTTCAACATAAATTTTTTTTTTTCAATACTCCATTCAAGAATACTGACTTTACATCTAGTTGGTGTAGTTTTCAACTTTTATGTGCTGCTATAGAAATAAGAGTTCTAATTGTATCATGTCTAGCAACATGTGCAAAAGTTTTTTGATAATCAATACTAGATAATTGAGAGTATCCTTTTTCTACCAATCTTGCTTTGTGTCTTTGAATGGTCCCATCTGGATTGTGTTTTGTCTTGTAAATCCACTTCAAGCCAATGACTTCCTTATCACTTGGTTTCTTCACTAACTCCCAAGTTTTGTTTTTCTCAATCGTATTAATTTCTTCTTGCATTGCCTTGTTCCACACTTCCTTATGCATAGCATTTTCATAAGTTTCAGGCTCAATCATGCAGAAATTATAAGAAGAATAAATGTCACTTAATCTTCTCATTCTTATAGGAGTAGAACTTGAATATGGACTTGAACTTGAAGTTGAAAATGGACTTACACTTGAAAAAATTTGTGGTAAACCTTCAACCTCATTTTCTTCATTTTAAGCATCATGAATTTTTTCATTAAGAGAAATAATATTTTCTTCAATTTTCTTTTGCTTCCAATCCCAAGTAGATTTCTCATTGAAAATAACATATCTTCTTATGATCACTTTATTTTGCTTCAAGCTAAAAAGTACAACCTTTTGATTTAGAACTATATCCAACAAAGATGCATTTTTTACTTACTTCATCAAGTTTGTGTTTCCTTTCCTTTGGAATATGTGCATACCACACACATCCAAAGATTTTGAAGTGCTTCACTGAAGGCTTTCTATTAGACCAGGCTTCAAATGATATCAAGTTCTGAAGAGCTTTTGTTGGACATCTATTCATTAGATACATTATTGTATTCATTGCTTTTGCCCAAAAAGAATTTGGAAAGCCTTTGTCTTTGAGCATAGATCTAGCTATCTCAACAATAGTACGGTTCTTTCTTTCTCCAACTTCATTTTGCTCTGGTGCATAACCAACAGTCAATTATCTTTATATACCAATATCTTCATAAAACTTCTCAAATTCATTTGAATTATATTTACCACCTCTATCACTTACGGTTCTTTCTTTCTTCAACTTCATTTTGCTCTGGTGCATAACCAATAGTCAATTATCTTTATACACCAATATCTTCATAAAACTTCTCAAATTCATTTGAATTATATTTACCACCTCTATCACTTCTTAGCACCTTGATATAATGCCCACTTCATCTTTTTACAAGATTTTTGAATTTCTTGATGAATAAAAATGCCTCTGATTTATGTCTCATAAAATACACCTATATAATCCTTGAATAGTCATCAATAAAAATAATAAAATAGATGTTACCTGCATAAGAAGGAGTTTTCATAGGTCCACATATGTCAGTGTGAATAAGCTCCAATGGTGCTTTGGCTCTCCATACATGCTCTTTTGGAAATGCCTCTCTATGTTGTTTTCCAAATGCACGTCCTTCACAAGGTTCTTTCTTATCATGTATTGCTGGTAGACCGTACACAATGTTCTTTTGATGTAAACTTCTCGAGCTTTGAAAGTTCAAGTGTCCAAACCTTTTGTGCTATAACCATGACTCATCATTCTCATCCATCTTCCATGCAACATCCTTTGCATAGTGCAAAATAAGAGAAAAACTTCTATTTTTCTCCATCTTTGTATTTACCATAAGTTTCTTTTTCATTCCTCTGTCATATAACTTACAAATATTATCTTCAAATGTACCATGTGCCCATGCTCAATCAAATGTACCATGTGCCCATGCTCAATCAAATGTACCAAGAGATTTTGCTTCAAATCTGGAACAAGTAAAACATTATGAATAAATTTTCTTCCTTTCTTGGTATTGATTGCAATTGTGCCTTTGCCTCTTGCTTGGACTAATACATAATTTTTCATCTTCACTTGTGAAATTGAAGAAGTGTCAATATTCATAAAAATAGATTTGTCACCAGTCATATGATTGCTGCACCCATTGTCAAGATACCACATATTATTTCTTTGCTCTTCTGCAGTTTGACATGCATATAGTGTGCTTTGTTCACCTTTATTTTCTTCTAAGAAGTGTGCTTGCTCACTTGCTTTGTACCTGCAATCTTTTTGAACATATCCAAACTTTTTATAATTATAACTTTGGGGTTTTCCCTTAACCAACAATCTTTTTCAACATGTGAAGATCTTGTACATATGTTGCATCTTTGTTGATTGCTCTCATCATATTATCTTTTTGAAAAATTATTTCTTTGCATTCCTCTACCTCTTCCTTTCATATTTCTTTCTCCTCCTCTACTCTGGTTTCTACCTCTAAATGACTCTCTTTTAACTAGAGCATGACTAGATGATTCTTTTTAGAATTTTTATCAACCACTTTGAGTTTAGATTGAAAGACACTTTCAATTGATGATTCTTTATGCCTAAACAATCTTTGCTTATGAGCTTCAAGAGATCCAATCAATTCATGAACACTTAAAATAGAAAGATCTTTAGATTGTTTAACAATTGTAACTATTGTATCAAATTTGGAGATAAACTAGCCAAAATTTTCTCACATATTCTTTGCTCGATGATGTTTTCACCATAGCTCTTCATTTGATTAACAGTCTCCATAATTTTGAAGAAGTAATCCTTCAATTTTTTATTTTCTTGTATTTTTAAATTATCTGACTCCATTCTTAGAGTTTGAAGTTTGATAGCTCTCACCTCGATGTTTCCTTGAAATTCCTTTTGCAAGATGTCCCATACCTCCTTTGATTTAGGGACTCTAATGATTCTTGGGAAAAGTTTGTCAGACATAATTTGTTGGATGTAGAAAAGGGCTTTGGCATCCTTCTTTTTGTAGTCCTTTAGTTGCTCCTTTGAAATTCTTCTTGCAAGATGTTTCATACCTCCTTTAATTTTGTGACTCTAATGATTCTTGAAAAAAGTTTGTCAAACACAATTTGTTGGATGAAGAAAAGGGCTTTGGCATTCTTCTTTTTGTAGTCCTTCATTTGCTCCCTTTGACTCTAATGATTCTTGAAAAAAGTTTGTCAGACACAATTTATTGGATGAAGAAAAGAGCTTTGGCATTCTTCTTTTTCTAGTCCTTCATTTGCTCATTTTGATGATTTGTTGGATTAACTAAGCTCTTCGTACTCATTCTCTACTAGATCCTTTTATTCTTGATGCTTCAATAATCATAATTTTCTTCATTAAAGATAGGAATAGAAGGTTTGTTGATAGTCATCCCAGATTACTTAAGCTTGCCATGAATCACATGTATTTTATTTTTTTTCTTTTTTTTATAGTAATTTTCTTTCTTAGCCGCCTTCTTTGTTAAAAATTTAGCCTTCTTTATGCTTCCAAGAAAAAATCCTAGAAGGCACTGTTCGTGCCCTCTCTCTTTTGTTTTTTTTGCACAGGCTTCACTGGCGGTCTCCTTCTCTCCTTCTCGGATCTTCCCACCGAATCCAAAAACGGAAAATCGAAGCCTTTCGTCTCGTCTCCTTTTTCTTTCCTTCTGCACTTCCTTTTTCCCAAAGATGTTACTGGCCGGTGGATGTGTTGACTCTTCAAACTCCACTACCAAAGATGGAGAGGGAGATGGCAGTCAAATCCTCCTTTTTTGTTGTTGCTTTGGAGGAGACAGCCCAGGCTTCTTGAAGGACAGCATAAGGCATCGTCAAAAATAAAATCCAAGGATCCACGACAACCCGACGTTGGAGCACCACGGTAGATCTTCTCAGCTGAGGCTCTATAGGAGGTTGCTCCAGATCTCCTTTTGCTCAACATATCCTACAGGTGAGTTAACATGCATCTGCTCCTACACTATTTTCTTGCACATCTCCCCCATCACTCTGATATACTGGAGGAGTAACTAGATCACAGTCTATTAATCCTTCTACAGAAAGCTTGACTAGCACCTCGTTCTTGAAGTTTTGAAGGGTTTGATCTTCAAAAAATACCACATCTTTGCTTCTGAACACCTTCTGCCTTTCTGATCCCAGAGTCTATAACCAAACTCATCATGTGAGTAACCAAGCAAAGCACATTCTTTTGTCTTACCATCCAGCTTGGACCTCTCAATGCCTGGAACATATGCAAATGCATGACAACCAAACACTCTCAAGTGCTTATAAGAGACATCTTTCCCTGACCATACATGCTTTGTAATATCACCATCTAGAGCTGTACATGGTGACAAGTTTATTACATCAACTGTTGTCTTCAATGCCTCATCCCAAAATCTTTTAGGTAACTTGGACTGTGAAAGCATATATCTGTTCTTTTCCATGATGGTGCGGTTCATCCTCTCTGCAATTGCATTATGCTGAGGAGTACCAGGAACTGTCATCTCATGCTGAATGCCATGTGATCTGCAATAATTATCAAACAACCCTGTGTACTCACCATCATTATCTGACCTTATGCATTTCAATTTTTTTACTGTCTCTCTTTCAACTCTGCATGAAACTCTTTGAAGATATTAATAACCTGATCTTTGGTCTTCAAACCATAGACCCAAACTTTTCTTGAAAAATCATCTATAAAAGTGACAAAATAAAGTGCATCACTAATACCTGGAACATTAATAGATCCACTAGGAGTTTTTATCCTCAGAGGACCACAATCATCTGTATAGACACAATCCAAAACATGCATTTTTCTAGACAAAGCAGGACTAGCAAAAGAAACTCTATGCTGCTTGCCAACCAAACAATCAACACATGGGTTCAGATGTACACTTTTGAAGTATGGTAGAACTTCTCCTTTGGAAAGAACTTGCAGCCCTTTCTCACTCATGTGTCCCAGTCGTTTATGCCACAACTCCATGCTAAAGTCTTTCTCTGTAGCATTCAACTGTTCACCATAAGCTTTAGCCTGCAACCTGTATAAAGTGTGACATTTCTTCTCATTGGCTACAACAAGTGAACCTTTACTGAGCTTCCATTGCCCTTTATGAAATCTGCTATTAAAGTCTTCATCATCAAGTCTTCCAATTGAGATTAAATTTAGTCTCAAGTCAGCCACATGCCTTACATCCTTGAGCACCAACTTACAGCCAAGATTGGTCTTCATGTTGATGTCACCCATGCTAATGATGTTTGTTATGCCTTGATTTCCCATCGTGACAACACCAAAATTTTTAGTCTTATATATAGAAAAAAACTCCTTTCGTGGTGTAGCATGATAAGAAGCATCTGTGTCAATCACCCACTCATAATTATGATACTCACATGAGAAGATACCATCAGAAGTAGACAAAATCAAATAATCACCACTCTGCACTATAGCTGTGATATTCTTCTTTAACTCTGTATCCTCTACTTTTTCCTTTTTCTTACTCTTCTTAGGCTTCTTACACTGATTCTTGCAGTGCCCTTTCTCACCACAGTTGTAGCAAGTAATATCTTTTTTGACCTTAATTTGCTTATACCCTTATATGAATTGTCTCTATTTCTAAACTTTGACCATCCTCTATTCTCTGAGATAAGTGCCTGTGAATCATTCTAAGAAGTTACTGAATTCTTTCTCCTCAACTCCTCATTCAACAAACTGCCTGTTACTTGACTCATGTTGACAACATCATCTGATGCAGAATTACTGAAGGAAACCACCAGTGTCTCCCAACTTTCTAGCAATGAACTGAGAAGTAACAATGCCTGCAACTCATCATCAAGAGACATTTTCATAGAGGATAACTGGTTATGAATACTCTGCATTTCATTCAAATGCTCAACAATAGAAGCACCCTCTTTATATTTCAGATTCACTAGTTTTCTAATCAAAAAATGCTTGTTACCTGCTATTTTTCTCTCATAGAGACTTTCTAACTTTTTCCAAAGAGAGTTTGTAGAAGTCTTAGTGGAAACATGGTGAAAGACACTATCATCCAACCATGCCAAATAAAACTGACTGCTTTCCGATCTAACATGATCCAAGCATCATCTGTCATTGTAACGGCTTTGCTTTGACCTCTTCCAAAGGTTCCTTTAGATCCTTTCAATACAAGATATCCTCCATCCTCAGTTTCCATATCATCCAATTATTTTCGTTTAGACTGATCATGTGGGAAACATTACCGGCCTCCATGCTGGCACACAAAAATTCACAGGCTCTGATACCAGTTGATGGGAAAGAATCTGTATACGAGCAAATACTAGCAGACCGTAATACATAGCGGAATAATAAATAAAATGCGCAAACCACATAATCACAGAAAGACCAAGATTTACATGGAAAACTCTCCAAGATAAAGGAAAAAAAAAACCACGAGCAAACCAGAGAAGAAGATTCACTATAGAATAATAAATATCCAAGTCTCAAAGTCCCTTGCCATGACTTGAGAAATAATCACAAGAGAATAATAGGGATATAAGGATTGCGTTACCTCCTTATTTTCTTCCCTTCTCTTCTTATTCTTCTTCTCTTGTTTTTCTTCTGCAGCACCTTCACGTGATTCCTGGAGTAAAAGTCCTCCCATATAGTCAAGCACCAAGCAGTAGTCCTTCCTTCTCTTCCCTTAGCAATCCACGCTCCTAGAAAAAAGAGAAATACCTGCTACCTGCTCTACCTCTTTTTCCCAGACGGCTGCTCCTTTTTAAAGAGAGAGAGAACAAATTCTAGTAGAAAAAAGAGTAGCGCTCCCTTTTGCCCTAATGGGCTGAATAAGTGGCCATAGGCCCAACATAAGTAGCAACCCAAAACTAGGTGGGTTGGGTATTTTTTTCATTTGAGTTCTTTCATGGTATTGTAAGCTAAGGTGTGATACATCCAAAGTTTAGGAGAGTCACACAGGTTTGAGAGCTTAGGCTACATAAGTTTTTAGGTTCTTAAGTTATTTGAATCGGCTTGTGATCCAAGAATAGAGAGCATGTGAGTCATGGGTGTACATGGGCTCGGGTTTGAGTGCTTTCTTGCATGGCTTAGAAGAGAGTTTTTTGAGAGAATGTTTAATAACCTAATTGTAGGTTATGGAACTGGGTTCAGGGAGATTGGGCTTAGGTTTCTTGATAGACTTTTATATTTTAAGAAGTTTGTTAGGGAGTTGGTTACAGGATGGTGCGGATAAGTCTTATCATCCAAGATGGATGGTTATTTAAGGCTAACCAGAGAAGCGAAACCTAAAAAAAATAAGGGCATTCTCTTTTTCTTCTATATCTATCTATTCTTCTTTTTTTCTATCTTTCTTTATGCGCCGATCTCGGCGGAAGCTGTGCAACAAGTGGTATCAGTGGTATCAGAGCTTCAGAGAGACGCTTGGGAAGAGAAAGAAAAGAGAAATCAGATCCCAAGATAATTTTCTTACTCTCTCCTCTCTCTCCCTTGTTTATCCTATTCACGGTAGGTGCTAAGAAGTTTTTCGTGCATGAAAAGGGAAGCCTGTGCAATTTTTCTCACGGAGTGACGTGACTTGTGGGGGCTTGTTGATTGGTCAACAAGTCAAACTCTTTATAGTTTGGAGCAATCCAGGAACTCACGGAAATTCCTTCTCTCGGCTAGGAAGAAATTCAGAAACTCATGGGATTTCTCCAAGAAGAGGCGTTACGGATGGAGGTTCCGATTTCTCCCAAGAAGGCTTTCCAGCATTGAAGATTAAAATAAATTCAAAGTTGAGTAAAATAAATCTTGAAATAAAGAGGCTGCAGGGGGTTTCAACCAACAAGAATTTTGAAACGAAGCAGAAAACTCAAAGATAGGCTGCAGGAAGGGATTTCAACACTAAATTTAATTAGACTATGTCTAAAAAACATAGTCTTTATATATAGACTATGGTTAAAAGTATTTTAAAAAATGTAGTCTTTTTGAGTAGAGTCAAAAAAATATGAGCGTAGTTAAACGTCCTTGGTTTAGACTATGTTTTAGACGTAGTTAAAAGTTAACAAAAAAATGTAGCCTTTAAATACATTTAGACTACATTTTTATCAAAAATTATAGTTAAAGGTCAAAAAATCGTAGTCTTCAAATACATTTAGACTACGTTTTTATTATAAATTTTAGTTAAAAGGAAAAAAAAAGAAGTCTTTAAATACATTTAGACTACGTTTTTATCAGAAATAGTTAAAAGGCAAAAAATAAAGTCTTTAAATATATTTAGACTACTTTTTCATCAGAAAATATAGTCTATTATGTACATTTAGACTACGTTTTGATATTAAAAACATAGTATAGTGATAAACGCATAAATAATTATCATTAAACCTATTAATTAATAATTTAACGTACCTATTATTTTAATATTTTAATATTTTATATAATATTTTATATAAAATCTTATCAACTTAAAGAGCTCGATTTTAGGGATTTAACGATGCAAACGGCACTCAAATCGAATTTAAGATGAGCTTAAAATTGATTTTATAAGGATTTAGTACTGATTTCAAAGCAAAAACAGCAAATACGTTGCAGACTTCATCGTTTTTTCAGCCCTTTTCCGTGTCCTCTCCACGTCAAGGCCGCATATGGAATTCTATAAATGGCAGAGGAGGGAGATCAATCGGTGGAGAGTTTGGGGCAGTGTTCATCTGTGGATTGGAGGAGTTATCTGCTCGTGTCGTGGTTTGGAGTCCGTAGGAAGGAGAAAGCTCTGTTCCAGCCGTTTGAAGAGCTCTGTTCCAGGAGTTCCGTGGGAGGCCCCGTTCATATGTTCGTCCGCGTCCGTAGAGAAGAGGGCCTGGTTTGGTTTAGGAATTTATTATAATCTGTTGCTTTCTTAATATCATAACTCTTTACTTTATATGAAATAAAATTTTTATTCATGATTAATTGTTATTAAATTATATTTAAGTGGAAATAATTTTAGACTGATCTATTCTTTAAAGGGACGGGCCGTGATCTATGGGTACGGACTGTGCTCTTATAAGATAGACCATATCTTGATTATTTTGCACTGCTAATTATTTAATTAATTAAATTTATAAGTTTATTTCAAGATAATCGCTAAAGTCCCTGTGGAATCGATCCCTTACTCTCGCTATTCTAATAGTGAAATTAAGGTGTTTAAATCGTTGCGCTACGACATGCATCAAATTTTTGGCGCCGTTGCCGGGGACTTAAGTGTGTTATTTTGAAAATATATATATATATGAATAAAAAAAATGAAAAAATTAGATTAATTTTCTCTTAATTTTGAATAGTTATTGTGTCTTTATTTTATTTTCTTAATTGTTAGAATTGCATATTTTCTTTTTAACATTAAAAAAAAAATTATTTTCCTTTTTGCCACAAATCCAATTTTAACCTAATCAAATTTTCCTTTTAATTAAATTACCTAAAAAAAACCTGAAAGAAAACTCTAAGACACCTTCCATAAAACATAATTAATTTAAGGAAATAAAAAAAATTATATAAAATAAAAATAAAATATATAAACAAAATAATTATTTTATTTTCTATGCTATAGATTGACTTAGGTGAATTTATTTTCTACAAAACTCAAAATTTTTCCATTGACATCTCATAATTTATTAAGAAATTAGAAACTTAAAAAAAAATCAAAGAAAAAAAAAAAATAAAACTATTTGCTTTAGAGTCATTGGTAGGGTGTATGCTTGGTCGTCGGTCGTTGCAACCCAACCTTATACCCTTAGATCCCGAGATAGAAAGAACTATTAGAGCAAACAGACTTAGAATTATGGATCCTAATAACGAAAATAATCAACCAAGACAGTTGAAAGAGTATTTTACTCCTTCAAGGTATACCTACTCTCCCTGCATTCAAGTGCCTCCAGTAGAGGCTGCCCAATATGAAATTAAGTCAAGTGTAATCCAAATGTTACCATCTTTCTATGGACTTACAAATGAGGATCCCTACAAACACTTAGATGAATTCTTAGAAATTTGCTCAACTGTCAAGATTCAAAATTTCTCTGATGATGCACTTAGGCTTAAGTTATTCCCTTTTTCCCTAAAAGATAAAGCCAAGTATTGGTTAAATTCATTAGACACTGTTATAATTTCAACTTGGGATCATCTTCAGAGAGAATTTCTTAAGAAATATTTTCTATAGGAAAAACGAATCAAATTAGAAAAGCTATAACAAGTTTTTCCCAGACAGATGGAGAAATGTTCCATGAGACATGGGAGAGATTCAAAGAACTGATTAGAAAATGTCCACATCATGCTATACCCAAATGGCAACTGGTTCAGTGCTTTTATGATGGATTATCAGAAAAGCATAGGCAAATGGTTGATGCTTCATGTGGTGGGACATTTATGTTAAAAAATGAACATGAGGCTTGGCAACTCTTTGAGACATTGAGTGAGAATTCATTACATCATATGTCAGTTGCTCGTCGAGACCCTCCCGTAGAACCTAAAAGAGGTGGAATATATGAAATAGGTCATTCTACAGATATCTATACTAAGGTAGATGAATTATCCCATAAACTTGACCGGATTCTACAAGTTGGAAACATCTCTTCCCCATCTACTCAATTACATGAGGTCTGCATAATTTGTTCGAGTCCAACCCATTCTATAGGTGAATGTCCAGCTGCATACCAATTTCCTGAACTTGTTCAAGAGCAAGCCCACCAAGCCCAAACCCGATTAGCTCCTAGAACAGGAAATGATCCATTTTCAAATACTTACAATCCTGGCTGGCGAAATCATCCAAATTTTTCTTGGAAACCTCAACCTGTAACCAATTCATCGATCAGACCTAATTACCAAGAAACCAATTTTAGAAACATGCCATATTCACAATATCCAAACATCCCACAACCTCCACCGAATAATCAGCCTACTTTTGAAGACAAAGTGTTACAAGCATTGAAAGGGCTAGAAATGAATACTCAAATCCTTCACTCACACACACAATCTATTGCAAAACTAGAAACTCAGATAGGTCAATTAGCCACAGCATTCAGTAGAAGGGAGGAGGGTAAGTTACCTAGTCAGCCTATCGATAACCCGAAAGGACATTCATGGCTGAGAGTTCCAATAGTCCTGACAAATTCCCAGAACATGCTAAATCAGTCATGACTCTCAGAAGTGGAAAACATTGAACCCACCTGAACCAACCCAGAAATTAGAAGTGGCTAAACCAGAAGAGAGAAGAAATGAAAAAGAAAAGGAATTCAATGATCAAGCAATCATACCTAAAGCCCCATTCCCTAGTGCTTTAGAATCTCCTTTGCCTTCAGATAAGAAGAATATAAAAATGAATGAGATGCTTGAGTTATTTAAGCAAGTCCAAATAAACTTACCTCTTCTCGATGCTATCAAGCAAGTTCCAGCTTATGCCAAATTTTTGAAGGATCTATGCACACAAAAACGGAAAGCCAAGATACAAATACCAAAAAAGATACATTTGACTGAGCAAGTTAGCTCAGTTGTTCAGCAAATAACCCCACCCAAACTAAAAGATCCTGGTACCCCGATTATATCATGTGTCATAGGAAACTTCACAATCAAGAAAGCATTATTAGATTTGGGTGCGAGTGTAAACCTTCTCCCAAGTTCAGTATATGAATTATTCGGATTTGGAGAGTTGAAACCCACGACAGTAACACTACAATTGGCAGATAGATCAGTCAAAGAACCTCGTGGAATATTGGAAGATGTATTAGTAAAGGTGGATGAATTCTATTTTCCTGTCGACTTCCTTGTGTTAGATATGGAATCTAGCGGTAATCCTAACCAAATTCCCATCATCCTTGGAAGACCTTTTCTAGCTACTGCTAATGCATGCATAAATTGTAGAACAGGTGTGATGGATGTATCTTTTGGAAACAAGAAGATGAGATTAAATATTTTTAATGCTTCCCAAGGACCACCTGTGTATGATTTAAATGAAGTAAACATGATAGAGGAAGTAGTAGATAAGAAATTCCAAAGTTTGATTGATTCGGATCCTTTACAAACATGTCTTACACATTTTGGAATAGATGACTTTGATATTGATGAGTATACCAAAGAGATAAACATGTTATTAGAACCACCTAAGATCGACACCATCCCTCCTTGGACTATAAAATATGAACCACTTCCAACTAAACCAAGTCCTTTAATACCATCCTTGGAAGAACCACCCCAACTAGAATTGAAACCTCTTCCAGATGACTTAAAATATTCATTCCTTGGACCCAATGATACCCTTCCAGTAATCATTGCATCTACCCTAACCTCTGAGCAAGAAGATAAATTGGTAGATGTACTTAAAGAACATAAAGAGGCGATTGGATGGACAATAGCTGATATTAAGGGAATTGACCCTTCCGTTTGCATGCACCATATTCATAGTGAAATTGAAGCCAAACCACATAGAGACATGCAACGAAGGCTAAATCCAAACATGAGGGATGTTGTTAAGAAGGAAGTAGTAAAATGGCTTGATGCTGGTATTATTTATCCAATTTCAGATAGCCAATGGGTCAGTCCAATCCAAGTAGTACCTAAAAAATCGGGTATTACCGTGATTAAAAATGAAAAGGGCGAATCAATTCCTACTCGCACATCAACTAGTTGGAGAGTGTGTATAGATTATCGAAAGTTGAATGCCGTGACTAGGAAAGACCACTTTCCTTTGCCTTTTATCGATCAAATTCTAGAACGGCTAGCGGGACAAAGTTTCTTTTGTTTCTTAGATGGATATTCAGGATACAATCAAGTCCCAGTATTTCCTGCAGATCAAGAAAAGACCACCTTCACTTGTCCCTTTGGAACATTTGCCTTTAGACGTATGCCGTTTGGTCTTTGTAATGCACCAGCCACGTTTCAACGATGTATGTTGGCCATATTTTCTGATATGATTGGTCAATTTTTGGAAGTATTTATGGATGATTTTTCAGTCTTTGGTGCATCATTTGATAGCTGCCTCGAGAACTTGACTAAGGTACTGAAACGATGTATGGAAATGAATTTAGTCCTAAGTTGGGAGAAGAGCCATTTTATGGTTCGTGAGGGAATTGTGCTTGGACACATTGTTTCAGAGCGAGGTATTGAGGTTGATAAAGCCAAGGTTGAATTGATCTCAAATCTACCACCCCCAACCTCAGTTAAACAAGTACGATCTTTCCTTGGTCATGCTGGTTTTTATAGACGTTTCATCAAAGATTTCAGTAAAATTTCTCGACCATTGTGTAATTTGTTGACCAAGGATAGTTCTTTTAATTTTGATAAAGATTGTCTAACAGCCTATAACATCTTCGAACTGCTTTGACCACTGCACCAATTATCAAGCCCCCAGATTGGACCATACCTTTCAAAATCATGTGTGATGCTTCTGATTATGCTGTAGGGGCAGTTCTAGGACAGAAACTCAATCGAGAACCCCATGTAATTTATTATGCTAGCAAAACTCTTTCAGATGCACAAATGAACTATACTACCACTGAAAAAGAATTACTAGCAGTTGTGTTTGCCCTAGAAAAGTTTAGATCATATCTGTTAGGGTCTAAAGTTTTAGTTTATTCAGATCATGCAGCGTTGAGGCATCTTATATCAAAAAAGGATACAAAACCCAGACTGATTAGATGGATCCTACTACTACAAGAATTTGATCTAGAAATCTTAGATAAGAAGGTTCTGAAAATATGGTAGCAGATCATATCTCTAGGATCTCAGTGGAATACAATAAAGAAATAATCAGAGATAGGTTCCCTGATGAGCAATTGTTTTCAATTTCCCATAGCAGTCTTCCCTGGTTTGCCCACATTGTGAATTATTTGGCAACAGGAAAAGTACCTTCCCACTGGACAAAACAAGAAAAAGATAGATTTTTCTCACAAATCAAATATTACTTTTGGGAAGACCCTGAATTATTTAAGTACTGTTCAGATCAGGTGATTAGGCGATGTGTTCCCGAAAGTGAATTCAAAAGTATACTTAACTTCTGTCATTCTCTTGCCTGTGGAGGACATTTTAGTGGAAAGAAAACTGCAGCAAAGGTACTGCAAAGTGGGTTTTATTGGCCAACTCTTTTTAAAGATGCACATGAATTTGCCGTAATTCTCCAATGTCAACAAACAGGAAATATATCTCGAAAAGACATGATGCCCCTAAACCCTATCTTGGTTGTAGAAATTTTTGATGTATGGGGTATTGATTTTATGGGCCCATTTCCTTCCTCTTTTGGATTTGAATACATTCTAGTGGCAGTTGATTATGTGTCAAAATGGATTGAAGCCATGGCAACTCGAACCAATGATCATAAAGTTGTAATCAAGTTTATTCAGCATAATATCCTTAGTCGTTTTGGATGCCCAAGGGCTATAATTAGTGATGGGGGTACACATTTCACGAATAGACACTTTGAAGGATTAATGAACAAATATGGAATTACTCATAAGGTAGCTACACCTTATCATCCCCAAACTAGTGGCCAAGTTGAAATATCAAATAGAGAAATTAAAAATATCCTTGAGAAAACGGTGAGACCTGATAGGAAAGATTGGTCAGAACGTTTGGATGATGCATTATGGGCTTATCGTACTGCATTTAAAACTCCCATAGGAATGTCTCCTTACAGGCTCGTATTTGGAAAAGCCTGTCATTTACCTGTAGAATTAGAACACCGTGCATTTTGGGCTATCAAGCAATTTAATTATGATATGAAAAATGCAGGTGTCAATAGAAAACTCCAATTGAATGAGTTAGAAGAGCTACGAAATGAGGCATATGAGAGCTCAAAAATTTATAAAGAACGAACCAAGGCATATCATGACAAATTTATTAGTAGAAATTTTTTGAACCAAATCAAAAAGTATGGCTTTACAATTCAAGATTACACCTTTTCCCTGGAAAACTTCGTTCACGATGGAATGGACCTTTTATAGTAACTCAAGTATTTCCCCATGGAGCTGTAGAGCTTAAAGACCCCAAGCAAGGAAATACATTCAAAGTAAATGGCCAACGTTTGAAACCATATATAGAAGAAATTAATGATGGAGAAGTTGTTGAATCAATTGATCTTGTGAACCCAACACTATCATAATAGTAGCACAGTCTGGCTGAAGACTTTAAACTTAGCGCTCTTGGGAGGCAACCCAGTTTATTAGTTATTTTTAACTTTCTGTTCTTTTAGTGTGTTCTTTTAGTATGACCAGAGAAGAGCAACAGAAGCAGATTGAAAGAAGATGGCAACAATGAAACTTCCAACCTTCAAATACTCTACCAGGTAGTATCTTTCCTTGAATTAATTATTTTTCTTCCATTAGGGACAATGGAAATTAAGTTGGGGGGGAGGAAAAAGAATAAATCCTTGAGTAAAACTATAATCAGATGTGTACCAAATTCTGTCTCGATTTGAAGTTAATCAAGCAGTCTATTAATGAATTAATGGTTAGATATTATTTTTGAAATACTGAGGAATAAATTATTAAGAAAACCTAATAAAAGGTAGGGTTTAGCCCAGAATAATTTTTAGAATAATTTCAGACCCTCCTGACCACTGATCTTAATAGTACAATCTACTTAATAAGGGTATGGGTGAAAATGTTATTCAAAAAAAAAAAAAATCTCTCTTAAAGTTAATAGATTAGGTTCTTAGCATTTTTCACTGAGTAACCGGGCCCCGTCACCTAAGAAAGTGATGTTGTTCGCGTAAAAAGGTGGGAATGTAAAAGAACCTAAATAGAGTCAGTCCTACCTAAAGCCTTTTTAACTCGAGTAGTAAGTCTGAGGGGTGTTTTACACCTAATGCCCTAAAACCAATTGGTTTGGGAGCCATTGGCCTAAAGCTCGCTACAAGGGTTAATTAGAAAGCAAGGGGTTAGGACATTGCACTGACTTTACATATAAATAAATAAATAAAGAACCAAAGTACAAAAGACATTACACCCAACCCAAATTAAGTTAGAAGACTTAATCAGAGAAGTGAAAAGTTGGTGAAGGAAGACTTCTATAAATTCTTATGGACTACACTTTATCACTAAAAAAACTTAATAATCCAATGAAGTACCTCCCTTATGATCTAAAAAAAAAAGAACTATAAGATAACTATCAATTCTTGGACTAGCTTGGTACATATTTCTAAATTTCTTATTTGCTCGAGGACGAGTAAGATTCAAGTTGGGGGGAGTGATAAACGCATAAATAATTATCATTAAACCTATTAATTAATAATTTAACGTACCTATTATTATATTTTAATATTTTAATATTTTATATAATATTTTATATAAAATCTTATCAACTTAAAGAGCTCGATTTTAGGGATTTAATGACGCAAACGGCACTCAAATCGGATTTAAGATGAGCTCGGAATTGATTTTATAAGGATTTAGCACGGATTTCAAAGCAAAAACGTCAAATACGTTGCCGACTTCATCGTTTTCTCAGCCCAGTTCCCTGTTTTCGCCGATTCTTCTCCATTCAATTTCTAACAGTTTCCTCCACCAATTAAGGAATAGATTAGATTGAAAGTTATCAAATTGAGAGAATTAAATTCCTTTAGAAGAAATTTGAATTTTATTGATTATTTATCTAGATTTCTTTTGTTATTTTGTTGCTTCCACTGCGTTGTCTGTTTTGAAACAGATTCTTTTCCGCGTCCTCTCCGCATCAAGGCCACATATGGAATTCTATAAATAGCAGAGGAGGGAGAGCAATCGGTAGAGAGTTGGGGCAGTGTTCATCCGTGGATTGGAGGAGTTATCTGCTCGTGCCGTGGTTTGGAGTCCGTAAGAAGGAGAAGCTCTGTTCCAGCCGTTTGAAGAGCTCTGTTCCAGGAGTTCTGTGGGAGGCCCCGTTAATCTGTTCGTCCACGTTCGTAGGTGTGGAGTTCTTGGATGCTCTGCTTCGAGACGTATACAGAAGAGGGCCCGGTTTGGTTTAGGAATTTATTATAATCTGTTGCTTTCTTAATGTCATAACTCTTTACTTTATATGAAATAAATTTTTATTCATGATTAATTATTATTAAATTATATTTAAGTGAAAATAATTTTAGACTGATCTATTCTTTAAAGGGACGGGCCATGATCTACGGTACGGACCGTGCTCTTATAAGATAGACTATATCTTGATTATTTTGCACTACTAATTATTAATTAATTAAATTTATAAGTTTATTTCAAGATAATCGCTAAAGTCCTGTGGAATCGATCCCTTACTCTCGCTATTCTAATAGTGAAATTAAGGTGTTTAAATCGTTGCGCAACAACACGCATCATATAATATCCAATCCTGTCATACAAATATATACTTTCAATTCCAGAAAAATTCTAAAAATATTGAATTAAAAATATTCAATACTGTCATCATACAAACATATTCCAAAAAATCTCAAATACATTGAATTAAAATATCTAATTTTTTTCAATATTTCTTCAATGCTAAATCTCAAATACATTTAGTGCCAATTTTCTTCAAATGAAACCTTGCAAGTACTCGCACTACAAGAGAAATAAAATATTGCGACGCCCAAATGCATCGCAATTGCGTCGCTAAACATGCTATTGCGACGCAATAGCGACGCAATGACAACGTCGCTCAACTATCCATCGCAATACCCAATTGTCGCAATTGCGTCGCAATATTGCGACTCTCTGCGACGCAACATTGCGTCGCAATACTGCGACGCATGCAAATGCATCGCTAAATTTAAAATTAATTTTTAAAACAAAAAAATTATTATTAATATTCGATGCACTAAATTGCGTCGCAATATTGCGACGCATACAACTGCATCACAATATTTAATAATAATTTTTGGTATAATAGCGACGCAATTTGAGTCGCTAATGCGTCGCAAATAAAAATTATTTTAAAATATTGCGACGCAGGGTCATTGCGTCGCAATATTTATTAAAATTTTTTTAGATAAAATAGCAACTCAATTTTAGTTGCTAATGCATCGCTATTAAATTTATTTTAAATTATTGCGATGCCAGGTCATTGCGTCGTAATATTTAATAATAATATTTTGAAAATATTAGCGATGCAATTTCAGTCGCTAATGCGTCACAAATTTTGTTTTTAAAAAAATATAAAAGATTAAAAATTAAAACGGTTAATACAATTTCGCTAAATCTAAATATTGATACAAACATTTTTCACTCAATCCAAACAATAATAAATTTCTAAAAATAATTATATATTAAAATTTTGAAGTTTTTACAACATAAAAAAAGAAAAGAAAAATACATCAAGAATCTGGGCGATCACGTGGAGGCTGTGGAGGCTATGGAGGCTGAAGACTCTGTGACAAGCGGCTAACCATATCCCGCAAATAATGCATCTCATCTCGCATGTCTGCAACCTCCTGATCCCGGCCTCGCATACGATCCTCAAATCTTGCTCGACCTCCTGGCGAATCTCCTCTGCAATAGAACTGTGAAGGTCCTGTAAACGCTCGGGAGGAAGATCACCAGGAACTCGCGAGCTGGAGGCCTGATGGGAAAAATATGTAGAAGCTCTAGTGCCCAGACCATAGACCCTGCGGTCTTATGGCTGGGCACCAACAGCCTCCAAAAACACACGCCGACTCTCCTATGCTGAGAGTTCGACGGGCGTCTCCCCATCAGTAGAGTCGACCTGCGATGCCTGGGAGCGAAGCTTCTCGACTCGTGTCTTGAAATTATGAAATCAATAATAAATGAGTTAATAAATTTCTTGAAATAAAATTTTAGAAATTAAACAGATACTACATAAATCTAATTTCTTACCGCAACCTCCCGTGATCGCGTGTCGACCCAGAAACCGTCCCTCCTGGTGTGTGTCGCCCTGAATAGACGAAACTCACCAGGATCTCCGCCCTCCTGCTCAGACTATAACAATAAAAAAATGATATTAATACAAATATTTGTAAATAACTAAAATAGTAATTAAAATATTTATGTTTTCTTACTATACGTCGTCTGTGCTCCTGAATCGAAATGGAGCCCGAAGTATGGCGGGAGAGACCCATGCCAGGACCGCCCTTCTCAGATCGGCGGTTCGTGCTGGCTGATGCAGACCTCCTGTGCCAGCCATCGGACACCCAGGCCTACTGCCACTCATGCCAAATACCCTCTGGCACATGCGCAGGACGCTGACCCGATGACCTCCAATGATGAAGCATGTCGGAGTATCGGCGTCGCGTCAGAGCCTCCCATGCTGCCCTAATGGCATCATGGCTGGCAGGATCCCACGTAAACTTTTTCTGCATTAAAATAAATAGTTAGTTTCTGAATTTATTAAGTTTAATAAATTTTATATCACTGATAAATTATATTTAATAAGTTTACCTGAAACTCAGAAAAATAAAACTCCATCGTGGCTGGAGATACGTGGCGCCAATCGTAGCCACTGGGATCTGCACGCCTCTGAAATACGGCGCTGATGTGGCTGGATACATGATGCTGCTCAATGAATCTATTAAAAAAATGCATGTTTATAAGTAATTGACTTAAAAACATAAACATATATTTTTAATTAGTATATACTTACATCCCCTGAGCATCAAGTCGAAGTACAGTGCGGCCGATGGTCGAAGAACTCTCGGAGGTTTATGCCGATCGGCTGGATGGTAATACTGCTGGAGAGATCGAAGGCTGCGCCTCTGCTGGAGATCCAAACTCTCCATCTCCGACGCTCATGTGATCTGATGTAGCAAGGCTACGTCTCTGCTCACTCCGTCTGTCATCGGTAGATATACCTCTGCCCGTCATACTGAAAATACTAAAGATTCACATAATTAAATTACGATTAATGATTGACTATGTAAGAATTTAACACTTATAAAAAAAAGTACATTTTAAAAAACCTCTATGTTTAATCGGTGTCATTTGTTTCGTGAAATGTTGGTTCAACATCCGATGCCGTATCGGATTGCGAATCAGTTTCATTATCATCGGAAGGAAACCGAACATTTGCATCCGCAATTTCTTGGACATCCCCATTTGGATCTCTAAGTGATGTTTCAGGAGCCCTTGTGTCATCCTCAATTGCATGCATTTCCATCTCATCCTCTTGAAATGTAGGGCACTCGGCTGATTGACTTGATGAACTCTCCTCTAATACGATTGTTGAACGTGGGACGATTTTAGAAACGGCCCACCAATCTCGCTTGTCGTTGCGCAACTTGGATATCCGCAGTAAAAGACTTGCTGAGCTTGGGATGCAAGGATGAATGGGTCATATTTCTGCAATCTTCGTCGATGGTTCACTTCAACCAAATTGTAGTCGTTATGAACCCTTTTGCCCACAGGAACTATCGGATCGAACCAATCACAACGAAACAATACGGTTCATTTCATAGGCCAACCAGGATATTCAACTTCAACCATCTCTACTAACTTTCCATAATAATCCTGCATATTT